>JAVKPL010009172.1:0-35849 GCA_032173675.1 Gastrolobium villosum
TCCCTTTGTTTTCTCGTAAAACCCTTCGACTTGTTACTTTGTTCTTTTTGTTTGGGCTCTGGTTTGTTAAGTTTGGGCCTGGGCTCATTGCTCTGGACACGTAACCCCAATTCTGGAGCCCATCAAATTGCAGCCCATTTATTTTATTTTATTTTAGTTAGGGTAAAGTGTTTGTCATTTTAAAGGACGTAAAGTTATGTCATTTTAAGAAAGAGAAAGAGATAGGTAAAGGAGGAGAGAGAGTTGACAAAAAAATAAAATAAAGGTGTGGGTCCCATCTCTTGTGAGAATGAAAGAATATAAGTTGTGTCATTTAGAAGGATAAACACTTTTCCCTTTTAGTTAATTGCAACTCATTTTCATCTTCATTTATATATGGGTAAAGTGTGTGTCATTTAAAAGGATGTAAGGCTGTGTCATTTTAAGAGAGAGAAAGAGATAGATAAAGGAGGAGAGAGAGTTGACAAAAAAATAAAAGTGTGGGTCCCACTTCTTTGTGAGAGTAAAAGGATATAAGTTGTGTCATTTAAAAGGATAAACACTTTTCCCTTTATATATATTGCTTTACCAATTTGGACGCAAGTGTGGTGAAGGCTAAAAGTATTCCCAATAATTAAATGATAATAGCTCAGTTAGTGTATGAGAGCTAAGTAGGTGAGAGATAAATATGTGTTCGATACTCTCTAGTACCATCTTGGGAAGAGATTTAAAGTCTTAATCCGAACGAGATTGTCTACCGTAAAGGATACTAGTAATTTATCCAACCAAAAAGAAAAGATATTCCCATGCTTCTCCAATGATCAACTTTGGGGTGCAAATAGTCAATTTTAACCACTCACTACAACTCTCACTTGTTGTGTAATACAACATTTCTTTGTTCATTTTTTTTACTAGTACAGTATTTTGTTTAGTATTTCTTGGATCCATATAACACCTCACATTTCTAAAACATATGTTAATATATTAAACATGGATTATAGGGAAGGATTAGATAAGTCTTTTATATGGATATTAATAAGTAAATCATGTTGGAAACATGATGTTATAAATAAGAATGCTTTTCATGCCAAGCAAGTCGTTTAATAATTTATGATAAGAATTATATGATTTAATAAGTATATGTTTAATTAGAAAATGATTAATATAATTTTATTAATTAGACAAATGACGTCTAATTATAATTTTAAGAATTTAAATAATAGTGTGGAAAATTTATAGATTTATAGTAGTTGTAAATTATATAAAAGATGTAAGGATGAATCTATATAAAATAAGTTAAGATGTTGTATATGAAAATAATTAGAAAAGCAAATAAGAAATATTACTTGTAAAAGTAATTAATTATAAAATATAATCTAACTTAGTGAGATATATATTTATTTTAGATGCATGTGTTTTTCATGTAGCTTAAATTATTGATGTAGAGTAAGTTAAGCTATGAAATTTAAGGAAATTTATAGGAGTTTTAGATGAAACAAATGAGTAAGTTAATTATTAATAGTTAAATAAATACCAAGTAATGAAATAAACAATTATGTAGTAGTCTTTTTATAAGAAAATAGACATCCCTTTTTCTCTTGTGTCCGTCGTCTCTTTCATTTCCTCTTCGTGGAGTGCAGCGCACAAAGTGGGTGATGAAAGGGTGGAACTTTACTCCATCAAATACTTGTGTTTAGGTCTTACATCCTTCATGAAAGTTGTAGGGTAGGATCTTAGAAAAAAAGAATCAAGTGGTAGAACCATGAAAGGAGCTTGGAGTTGAGAGAAATCCTCTCATTTGTCCAGTACCCCAAAGCTGTCAAGTGAGTTTGGAGGGAGCTTTTGTTTGCCTACTTGTTGGAGAATAATCTCTAGCATCTTGTGAAGTGATTAAGGTAAGGAAACATCATCTTGTGGGATGTTTATATGAGCTGGAAATATAGGTTTTCATATTCTTTCTTTAAAATTTCTTGAAGCCTATGTGATGTTATATGTTGGGGTTTTCTATAAATTATGTTGGTTGGTTGATTGTTGTTGAAATATCACCATGAAATAGGTTAAAATCTGAAAATGGGGTGGTCTATGACACCATATATGATTCAGCCCTTATGTCTTTAATTATGTATATCAAGTGTTTGATGTATTGCCTAAGTGGAATCATGAAATTGGAATGATTTTATTAGGATTTGAGGGAAGAAAATGGTAACTAGTTTATAAGAAAATTGATGAACCTTTGGTTGAATGATTGAAATCTCAAAAGGGATGAGTTTAATGAACCCTATATGGTTCAAATTTTGTGTGTAAGAATATGCACACCTAGTGTTTGATAATATGTCTAAATGAAATAAAAGATAGTATATGCATTGATGAAGGTTCAAGTGATAAAATAGTTAAAGGATGTGTTTAATCAAGTTTGTATGTGGAAATAAAATAGATAAAGGATGTTTTTAATCAAGTTTGTATGTGGAAATATAAGTGTAATATGATTTAGAGTAGGTTTGTAAAAAGAATGAAGTATAGGAATTTCAAAAGAACCTTATGGACCTTTTAGGATCAACATAGGGGCTGTTATATTAAAAAATTCATATCTGACGCTACAGGACTCCAAATGGAGTGTGGTTTGCGCCAAATTAAAGCCCTAAGTGTCTACTATAACATTTCAAAAATTCAAGGGAATCGGAGTTAAGATGAAATTTTCGTGATTAAAATGGAACAGGATGTTGATGCTGTAGAAAGTGTGTGTATTTGGCCCTTTAAAAATAATTGTGAAATTTCATGTGTTGCTTGAATTTTTAAGTGATTGGATATGTCCTCTATGTAGGCATTTCGTTGTGTACCAAGCTGTGGATTAAGCTGCTGCGGAGCTTAGTGGATTAATATTTAAGGTAACCTCTTGGTACACAACGAAATGCCTACATAGAGGACATATCCAATCACTTAAAAATTCAAGCAACACATGAAATTTCACAATTATTTTTAAAGGGCCAAATACACACACTTTCTACAGCATCAACATCCTGTTCCATTTTAATCACGAAAATTTCATCTTAACTCCGATTCCCTTGAATTTTTGAAATGTTATAGTAGACACTTAGGGCTTTAATTTGGCGCAAACCACACTCCATTTGGAGTCCTGTAGCGTCAGATATGAATTTTTTAATATAACAGCCCCTATGTTGATCCTAAAAGGTCCATAAGGTTCTTAAAAGGTCCATAAGGTCCATAAGGTCCAAAAGGTCCAAAAGGCTTTTAAAATGCTTTTAAAATTCCATAAGGTCCATAAGGTCCAAAAGGCTTTTAAAATTCATATGCCCCTATGGTTCGTAAAAGGATGTTTTTTATTACATATGTCCCTGTGGTTTTTTTTTTTCTTTTTATAAATCACAGGGGTATATGTGATACAAAAAAACTACAGGGGCATAAGTTATTCTGGAGTAAACCACAGGGGCATTGGTGAACTTTTCCCAATAAATGGTAGAGGAAGGCGCAAGAAAACTTAAAGGGAAAGCATTAAACATGACATTACTTTTAATTATCTAAATGGTTTAATTGAGAAGTGTTTTTCATAGAGCCAAAAGGCATCGACTGATCCTTGTAATCCACCCCACTTAGTGGAATAAGGCTTGTTGTCGTTGTTATTGTTCATAACAATCTGAATATTATTTGGCTTTGGTTCATCTATTCATTATTATCTTGAGAGTGACTTTGAAGGAAAAGCAAAATTTAATGAATGAACACACACCAAAAAAAAAAAATCAACACAACAGTGGAATCACCACACTTTTTGTTAACATTAAATAACCACATATTCTAACAGGATACCCAGTTGGCCACATTCAAAATCTATAAAATTATTTATGAAATATTTGCACTTAAATGTGTTTTCGCACTTGCACTTCCCCACATCAATGTTAAAGGAAGTATCCACTTGGGGTTGTGTCCTCCTGGTTCACTTATCACAGCTGTGACAAGGCATTATTTTCAATTGTAGTGATCCTAGAAGGATAAACTTTGTAGAAATGATTGTTTAGATCTGCCAAGCTGTATAATGAGTCTTATTTATGATGTAACAACGTAACTATATTTTAAGTTAATAACCCTTGTATGTGCTGCAGCCTGCATGGTTAATGGCTCATTTTCCTTTATTTATCTCAGGTTGCAAAAGCTGCAAAGCTGGATAAATCTGAAATTCCTGCAAAGATTAAGTTGCTTCCGGATCCATGGACTCCTGAATCTGGATTAGTCACTGCTGCCCTCAAGATAAAGAGAGAACAGCTGAAAGCCAAATTCAAAGATGATCTTCAGAAGTTGTATACATGAAGTTTCTAACCTTTTTTTCAAGTATTATCTAGTGCAGGTGTATGTTATGTCTGGTTTTTTAAATATCAATATCTCCCTGCGAATGCTATCAATCATATTTCTGGTTGATGTATTTTACTGTTTGTAATATGTAATATTTTCACTTGTGACTGTACTGGATTGCTTTGCAAACATGAGTTCTTGACCATTATACTGAGGTAGAGCTATAGTATATGGTTATAGTCTCAAGCTATCTACCACCGATACTGACACGGGACACGTGACATGATACGACACGACACTCCGACACGTTAATTTTAAAAATGTTAGATTTTGACACGTTAGGACACGTTTTGATATTAAATAATATTTTTAATTTATGCAGTGTATATTATATTTAATATTCAATAATTTAACAAAAAAATGAATCTAAACTTATAATATTCATAAATTTCACAAAGAAACATAAAATATCCCAGATATTTATATTAAACTCAATAAAATAGCAATCGTAATCCAACGAATCTAATAGTTGGAATTAAAAACTCAACGCAACACAACCTTTAAACCTTTTTTTTTTGAATTTCTATAACATGTGTTAGAGTGTCGGAGTGTCCGAGAGTGTCGGGAAGTGTCGGACACGACACGTTAGAGTTTTTGAAGTGTCGGTGCTTCATAGGTCTCAAGTCAAATTGAAAACAAATACAGTTTGTTTAACAGCTAAATTCTCTAATACGAATAAAGAAAACAGTGTTTGCGATCCTTTCATATATAATTTCACATAATTAGATCGTATAGAAGGTTATTAATAGATGGAAAAATATATTAAAATAAAGATAACTGTTGAATGCTTACCAAAAAAAAAAAAAGATAACTATTGAATTGTTCAACGATTAATAATCTTTCAGATGACTCTTATGAACATAATTTGACATAAACATTGTACGTGCATGTGCCATTAACTTTTTTTCTTACATTGCTATTAAGTTTTGTCTTCTTCTCATCTTTCTCTCTTTTTCTCTATTCTAAGTATAATATAAAAAAAAATATAATAATCAATTTTATATATATTTATTTTTTTCTTATTTATTATTTATATGGTTTAGGGTGCTATTTAACTTTTTTCTTAAAATGTTATATGAGTTAATTGACTGACCTAATTAATGTGGTATATGTTTCTTTTTTTTCAGCCAGGATGATGTTGGGTTGGGCCTTTTGCTGGCCTGTAGTTTTCTATTTAAGTCACTTTTAGCTATTGAAAAATTGAGTATTGATTTGCATAATTGTTCCATAACCATTACGATTGGTAAAACAACTATCCAAGACAAATTATTTATTCACTTTCATTTGCTTTCCATAGAAAATCCCTGTTAACTAAATGATGTCACTACACCAATAACACTTTTTTTTTCAAATTGGATCTCCTCCGTCAGAAAATAAAAATGTAGATAATTCCAAAGGTGGAACTTCTCTCCAAGGAATTGTTAACTACATCAATAGAAGAAAAGAAGTTTCTATGTCCCCAGATGATGCCTAAGCTGATTGATATCAATATTGTTATGAACTAGTGAGTAGGTGGTGATCTCCAGATGTCATTCTCGTCCTTTATGCTGTGGACATTTGTAGATGGAAACTGTCTTTCTGCCTCCTTAATTCTAACCAAACTCAAAACCAATTCAATTCTTGTTGCATTAAAAATGTTTATTCCATCATTTGTGTGAAGTAACCAAATGGATTTACCACGTTTGCCTTTCCAGGGTGGTATTTAAGTTCAAAATGGCCATTGAAATTCCATCCACCGTCGTTGCCGCATATTCAGCTCCTTCTGATCGAACAAGTACTTCAAACTCTTATGATCGCTGAACACGTCAAACTGCGAACCATACAAGTGGTGCCTCCAGATTTTAAGTGCGAACACTATAGCCGCTAACTCCAAATCGTGCGTAGGATAACGTGAGGCTTAAGTTGTAGTGCGGCTACTAACATTAATCCAATCCTTTCAGCGACGCATCACAGTATACTTCGAACTTTCGGGTATATAATCGTGAGTAGAGCACTCGTTAATCTGCTCTTCAGTTGCGAAACATTCTTCACAAGCTTCAGTCCACTCAAAAGGCTTATCCTTCCGAGTGAGACGGGTAAGGGGTTGCATTATCTGAGAGAAATTCTGGATAAACCTTCGATAGTATCCAGCAAGACCTAAGAAACTTCTTACTTCAGTGACAGTCTTGGGTCGTTCCCAATTCATGACAGCTTCAACTTTGCTGGGGTCCATCGCGATACCTTCTGATGAAATGACATGGCCCAGAAACTGGACCTCTTTAAGCCAAAACTCGCACTTCGACCATTATTGAAATTTGCAAGACAATTTTTTTTTTCATTAGCTGAGTAAATCAGGATATCGTCGTTAAACACAATAACAAACTGATCAAGAGCAGTCATATCATGTAGTCCATAATACCCAAAATGGTGCAAATGGATCAAAGTATATTCGTAGTGCCCATAAATCAAAAGCGGTTTTTGGAATATCCTCCGGCAACTGATGAAAACCCGATCGTAAAGCACACTTGGAAAAAGAGCTCCAGCTGGTCCATCAAATCGTCGATCCTCGGTAGCTATTTTATCTTCACCGTTAATGGCGGTAATCTACACACAGACGTAAACTTCCATCCTTCTTGTTAATCAAGATGAAATAATGAAAAAGACTCGGTCTGATGAATTCCTTTGCCAAAAGTTCTTCTATCTGCTTCTTCAACTCGCGAAGTTCCAACGGCGCCATGCGATACGGAGCAATGGAGATTGGTCCAACTCCAGGAACAAGTTCGATAGAAAATTCGATTTCCCTATGAGGAGGCAATCGAGGTATTTCATCCGGGAATACCTCCTCGAATTCTCTAACTACCGGTACATTCAGAATTTGATTGTCAACCGAGGTCTCAGCCTCGATCGACAAAAGATACCCTGCTGCTCCCTTGCGGAGCTCTTTTCTAACTTGTAATAAAGAAATGAGAGAGAAAGGTTGAAAATTACCATATTTCGCAGGAACAATGACTTTCCCCGCTCGACAATCCAAAGTTATCCCGTTTTCCGTCAACCAGTCCATACCGATAATCACATCGAAGTTGAATACCGGTAGGACCACCAAGTTAACTGTATACGTGTTCCCTTCATACAGCAAGATAACACCTCTGCAGATCTCTGAGGCTGTGCACGATCCTCCAGTAGGTGTGCTGATGTGTAACTCATAAGGTAACGGGGTTGGGGTGATGCCTATTCTCAAGGCAGTATGCTTTGCCATAAAAGAGACAGACGCTCCAGAATCAAAGATAACAGAAATTGGGTGGCCATTTAAAGTGACATTACCTTTGATCAGGTTGGGAAACTTCTGAGCTTCATTTGCATCCAATGTGAACACCCGTGCTTGCGTAGGCTGTTGGTCAGCGTTCTGGGGGCATTTGTAAGCAAAATGTCCTTGCTGGCCACATCTGAAACATGCATTGTTGTTCTTGCGACAGACTCCAAAGTGATTCTTTCCACATGTAGCACAAACAGTCGCGCCCTGACGTCCAGTCGACGATTGACCCACCGTATAGCTTCTCTTAAAATTTCCAGGCCGCTCCTGCATCTGCGTGCCTCTGCCTCGACCCCTACCAGGTGCCGTCCTGAAGAACCTGCCCGCTCTGTTTCCTCCGTGGAATTGGGTTGGTTGCTTGTTCAAATTCTTGGCCTCATTGATGATTCCTTCCGCCTGACGACTCTGATTGATAAGCTCCGGAAGTGTACGATTAGCCGTCGTCAAAATGAGTTTACGGATCTCCGGATGTAATCCGCTTTCGAACTTCTCCACCTGCCATTCTTCATCATAAATGTTCCGGTCAAAGTTGGCGTATTCGATCAGCTGCCCAAATTTTGCTATATACTCATTAACCGTCATGTTATCCTGCCTGAGTGACAGCAGTTCAGTGTGTTTCATCCTTCTCATTGCCTTAGGAAAATACTTATCTAAAAATACTTGTCTGAACACGGCCCATGTTAGTTCCACGTCCTGAGCTCTCAGCAGAGCCCTCGCACCATTCCACCATGTTAAAGCTTCTCCCATCAGCTGGTACGACGCGTAATCAGTCTTCTGCGCTTCCGGGCATGCCATGCGTTCGAAGATATGCTCGATCATCTGCAGCCACTTTGCTGCAGCCTCAGGGTTGTCTTCACCCTCAAAGGTAGGTGGCTGGAAATTGCGGAAGTCTTTCAACTTCCGACGGGCAATTTCTTCTGCATTTTCATGCAGTGGGGGTTGGTTCTGATTCTGTTGCCTATGGTCGCGCCATTCTTGGCTCATATTCTGGATAAACGTTGCCAGTCCCCCAATGGTAGTGATAATATCCTCTTCCGCATCGCCAGACCTTCCCCGAGTAGAACCGCGACCACCTGCCATGATTCTGCACTCACAATATCAGGAAATGAGTTGATCAGGCTCAAAAATTAAAATAGGTACTCGGGTTCAATTCGGACAAGTTAACTATGCATCCGAGTCTTATCACAGAACGGTCCTAACAATCTTACTACCCTAGCTAACATATACTTAAACTATAGCACATTTAGACAGTCAATCAGCAGATAAACACAATCAACAATCAATTCAGTCAATCACAAGCAAATCCATGGACCAAACTGCTCTGATACCAATTAGTGTAACGCCCGCCCGTGTATGCATCCACGAGAGTCGTTTGCTAAGCGGAATTAGAGTCGTTAACGTCACATGAGCTCACAAAGATTTTTATGCTAAGTACAAGTCCGTAAGACGTTTCAATAATTCTTATAACTTCTGTTTGGACGATAAAAAAATGTTTCAAGTGATTCAGAAAGAGCACGTTTGGGGCTTCGCGTGCATATAAAATAATAGTAAATCGGAGTTCGTTTGCTCATAAAAACACCACCCGTAAGGTGCACTGTAAAAATTTCAGCACATAAGTCTTTCAAAAATTCCTTTCACAAACGTTTTCCAAAATAGCCGCTGTTCATAAGAGTTCAAGATAAAATAGAGATGATAAAGTCTACAGTCATCCAAGAGTACCAAAATATTGAGCATTACAGTCATCCAAACAAACAAACAGCAGCAGTACAAGTCCATTCATCAGCAAGCAACAGCAAACATCACGTCTTCATGTGCTTTTATGTCCTCCTGCCATTTAGGAAAATAGCAGCCCCGAAGGGGTGAGAATAATCCCAGTAGTGTGGCAACAAAACCAGTAATATAACAGTATTAACTAGGCACAAAATCATAAACAGTCACTTCAACATATCCTTGTTCCTTTTCTTTTTCCTTTTCATCATATTCATATATATTGCGTATATAACGCCTTTCCTTTGCGCTTTTAGCACCGTCGTGCGCGCACTTCACAGTGGAATCAAATATCCCTTGGCACCTGAGCTCCATGTGGATTCCAACTGTGGGCCTATGCGGACTGATGCCAAGTGTCCCATACCTCGGTACCTTGGGGATGCCTATATGATGCTTGCTCAAACACATGGTCCTGTACATAACTATTCTAAAACAAGGCCTATATGATTTTGATACATGCATGTCATGCTATGCTTTCACACACACAAAGCGTAAAAATGCGGTATGATGTAAGGTGCATGCTTATATACCTTTCATATAGCCATCACGGCACATATACTTTTCATATGCGTTATGCTGCCACATAACGTCTTTACCTCATAATCATATAGCCATCACGGCACATTTTTGGCAGTTTCCTTTCATCATAATGGAACATAACACTTTTACGGAATATGGAGCATCATGTCACAATTTTATACCAGTAGTCAATAGTCACATTAGGCAATATCGCCTGACACTTACCTTGCGTGTCTTAAATAATACCAAGCAGTAGCGAAGTATCTCACTTCTTAAGCGCACCTAAATCAATTACAACCAATCATTTACAGTGGCTATTTACAGCAGAAACAGTGAGCATACAGCAGTGTTTTACAGTGGAAAACAGTGAGCATACAGCAGGGTTTTACAGTGGAAAACAGTGAGCATACAGCAGGGTTTTGCAGTGGAAAACAGTGAGCGTACAACAGTGTTTTTACAGCAGAAAACAGTGACGTTTGTGCTTAAAGCAGTGAGCAGAAACAGTGAGTTGTTCTTTAAAACAGTGAGCAGAAAACAGTGGTATTTTCCTTAAAAACAGTGGACAGAAACAGTGACGTTTTACAGCAGGAAAACAGTGAACATACAGCAGAAACAGTGACCATTTTGAAACAGAAACAGTGGCTCTTTGGACATCAACAGTGGCAGAAACAGTGACATTTGAACGTTAAAACAGTGACATAATCAGTGGCTTTTGCGCATCAAAACAGTGGCATGAATGGTAGTATTTAATCATTAAAACAGTGACATTAGTGGTGATATTTGCACATCAAAAACAGTGGCAAGGAGGTGGTTTTTGAACATTAAAACAGTGGCATGAATGATACATTTGAACATCCAAAACAGTGATATAAATCATGATTTTTAGACATTAAAACAGTGGCATAAATAGTGATTCTTGATCATCAAAACAGTGGCAAAATGGGAGTATTTAGACACCAATACAGTGGCATAAAGGGTAATGTTTGGACATCAAGATGATGGTTATTTTATGCAGAAACAGTGGCTCATTAAGTACTAAAACAGTGAGTGCTTTTGGTGCAAAACAGTGACACATGTGGTATTAAAACAGTGAGCATTTTATGCAGAAACAGTGGCACATAATGGACTAAA
Source organism: Gastrolobium villosum (assembly GCA_032173675.1). Classification (NCBI taxonomy): domain Eukaryota; kingdom Viridiplantae; phylum Streptophyta; class Magnoliopsida; order Fabales; family Fabaceae; genus Gastrolobium; species Gastrolobium villosum. The sequence continues at coordinate 11,048 of JAVKPL010009172.1, forward strand.
ACAGTGAGCATTTTATGCAGAAACAGTGGCACATCATGGACTAAAACAGTGAGCATTTTATGCAGAAACAGTGGCATGTGGGGCACTAAAACAGTGGCATAAGTGTGCAGAAACAGTGGCATCAAATGGTGGTCTTGAGGAACCGAAACAGTGAGCATTTTATCCTCAAAACAGTGGCACATTCATAGGGAAACAGTGGCATATTTCTCTTCAAAACAGTGGCATATTCATACAAAAACAGTGGCATATATATTCCTCAAAACAGTGGGCATTAACTTAAGTATGACCATGAGACTTCCATTCCATAACTTAAGCATACAAATCATCATGAAATAGCTCCACCATTCTACTTGAATCCAAAACCACACATAATTAAGGAGACATTCAAGCACACACATGGTTACACAATGAAAGAAGTCTAAGTTCTAGGCTTACCTCTTGTAGCACACACTTCTTGTCACACACCACACCTTTCTAGTTCTACCAACAACAAGTCCACCCTTCCTAGAGAGGATCTATGCGCACACAAAGGTGAGGAGAAACAAACTTGGACAGCTTCAAGGTTGAGGAACAAAGCTGGACAGTGAGGGAAGGTGAGTTGTCTTAGCAAAGTTTTTCTTTCTCCAAGGTCCCTACACTACACGGTTTAGAGAGTGGGGAGATGAGGAAGGAAAGTTGGCTGAATGTAAGGTGAGGGCAGCCCTTCCTTATGCGCATTCTTAAAGGGAAAGTGAGGAGAGATGGCAATGATTAAGCATCATGAAAATTCTGGTTGCTTGAAGAAGTGGGACTGCACAATAGGTTTGAACAAGCAATTGTTTGCTTCTTAGTTACTCTATGCACATGCAAGGAGGTGAGGGAGATATGTTCAGATCTGAATGAGTGCTATTAAGTCAGAATTTTTCACACAAATGACCAAACCATGCGCACAAGGTGGAGTGGAGGAGGTGTCATCAAGAGCACATGCTAGGAGGTTTACTAAGTCAACATGCAAGACAACTATGTGGCAGCCAAAAAATATGATTTGATGCAGCCTTTGTGCGCAAATGATGAGGGAGATGCAGCCCAAAATCCTTCTTTGGCTGCATGTGGAAGAAAAAAGATTTGGCTCATGATGGACTGCCAAAAGCATGCAAAAATCTGCACAATTCAGCCTCATGATGGAAGGTGTAAGGTGGTTCTCTTGGTCAACACTCAAGACAGATTTGTGTCATAAAAAAATCTGATCCATGACTCCCCCCATGTGCGCCTAAAAGAAGAATAATGCAGCCTAAAATGATGCTAAGGTGCACATGTGTCTTCCATGCAATGAAGTTGAAGTCAAAGGTGCATAAACTAAGTATGAGGTGGCGGTCAAGCATGAGGAAAGTTGGAGGATTTCCTAAGTCCTTTCTACTCTCTTTTGTGCGCAAGAAAGGGTGGTAAAAAGGTTGCCATGTGAAGGTTCCTTGGTAAACAAGACAACCTTGTTGGACAAGGCTTAGGGGAAGATAAGAATGGTTACAACTTTGGGCTGAATCAAGGTAGGTCCAAAAGCCATCCTTGGGCCATTGGCCCCACACACAAAGACCCAATCACACAAGTCCAAAAGTGACAAGTCCACACACCCTAGCCCACTTCCAAAGTCCAATAAACACTAAAGCCTTCTAACACACACTCAAATTACTCATAAGATTAAATTCACATGTCTACATATGTATCCTCCTATGATTTAATTTAAATACTCAAGGATAAAGATCATCAATTCGCAAGCCATCACACATAAACCATAAATCCGAAATCTACACATACATCTATAACATATAGTACTTATGTATTTTACTAATTATGCGGGATGTTACACTATTTGTTGAGATATATAAAACCATTAATGTAGCCTCACCCAACAGCTTAAGCTTTTGAGTTGAATTGGTTCGTTACATGGTATCAGAGCCTCGTGTCCCGAGTTCGATCCTCACTGCCCCCCACTTTCTTTCAAGTGGAATTTCTTTGTTCGTACAGGTAGGTGGGCTTGTGTATTGTCCACCCTTCAAGCCCAATAGGCTCTCGTGTGAGGGGGCGTGTTGAGATATATAAAACCATTATTGTAGCCTCACCCAACAGCTTAAGCTTTTGAGTTGAATTGGTTCGTTACACTATTACAAGTATTTTTGAGGGAGGGGCTAACTATTAAGACTAATAGTTTATTATTATTACAAAAATAATATTTTATACCTATACTAATAAAAAAAATCAAAGTTTAGAGAGGCGCAACTGCCAACCATTAGGTCCACCTATGTAATGTCATTCAAATTTCTATCCTGTCAAATAAGTCATTTTGACTGATTTTCACAAAGCACAAAGGAGGTGAGTGGTAGTTAAGAAAATGTGAGGGTATTAGTTAAAACTTACAAAGCATAGAGGTTAAAACTGTATTTATCCTGATAGAAAACTCTATTGAATTAACCACAGAGGGTGGAATACTGGATTGTTACATCACGGATTTCCAAGTCCATAAGTATGATTTGGTATTTATCATGATTTTATAATTTTCACAAAAGCATGTAATCTTAGATGCTTGGCAAAGAAGTTAGATATGAAACCATTCATGAACCTCCTCTTAACAACTTGAGCTTTTAGGAAAATTGATCCTTGACAGGGTCCCTAACAGCCTACCATGTCAAGGACAACCCTCCTAAAAGCTTAAGATGCTCATGATAGTTTTGTATTTAGTTGAGAAACCACATTAATTTGTACAAGAGAGATATATATATATATATAGGGGAAGGTTATAGTTATAACTTTTTTTTTACAACCTCTTACAACCATATCTTATCACCGTTGATTTCCGCCAATCAACGGTTATCATTTTGGCAAATTAAACTCATTAATTAATTATTAATTCACAATAAATGATAACCGTTGATTGACGGAAATCAACGGTGATAAGATATGGTTGTAAAAAAAAAAGGTTGTAATTATAACCTTCCTCATATATATATATATATATATATTCACAAGAAAGTACCTCCTTCCTGTAGGAATTAGCATCATGCTATATGCCAACGGCCACAAGCCCATTAAGTACCACAACGATACAAGCACTTCATTCATTCTGAAACCATCATCTCCCTTCAGATTAAGGAGCTTTCTCAAGAAATACATGTCCCTTGACTGAATGAAAAAAGAAACAACCTCACAGATTAAAACAAAATGAAAGGAAAAAATAAAGCGGGGTGGGGCTGGGGGATAGAAACTGTAAAGGCAACTTTGATGTTCTCATAAAAGGGCCAAAGAGTATAGTGAAACCATGAAGATGTATAAATTTTTTATTCTTTTTGCTGCGGTATTAGCTACTCAATAATGATAACTATCATACTTTTGAAGAACATATACGACCATTTACATTTTCTACTCTATCAAATGAAACAGATGCTTCAAACCATGGTGTTGAGATATATAAAACCATTAATATAGCCTCACCCAACAGCTTAAGCTTTTGGGTTGAATTAGTTTTTTACATGGTATTAGAGCTTGAGTGACTACAAGATCAGAAGTTCGAACCTCACCACCCCCACTTTAAAGTGGAATTAAAATAAAAGCACATAAAGGTAAACCAAAAATTGGGCATGTGCAATAATCCACACTTCAAGCCCAAGGGGCTCTTGTTTGAAGGAGACCCTCACCTAATACCTTAAGGTTTTGGGTTGAAGTGGTTCTTTACATGGTATCAGAGCCTCGTGTCCCGGGTTCGATCCTCGCCGCCCCCCCCCCCCCCCACACAACCTTAAGGTGTTGGGTGAGGCTATATTAATGGTTTTATATATCTCAACATTTTATATATCACAACACATGGTTTAAATTGCAGTTCTATTGCAATTATCAAAGTTGTTGACTGCAATTTAAAACCATCCTTCAAACCAAAGTGATAATGATAAACAATAAATATAACCATTTAAGATTCTAACGTTCCTTTGATAATGCAAACAATAAAAAAAACACTTGTTTGTACAAAAAAAAGCGCACAATCACAGTGATTGGGTTAATTAAATTACGGGAAAATTTTTTTTTATAATATTCCTTTTCCAATACGTTAAAAATAAAACTAGCGGAAGTGATATCATTGGCGAGCATAATCAAGTTAAGCCCCTTTCTTTTTTGAAAATTAAAAATGGGTGGTAATATTAACAGTAGACTGTTTCTCAAACCTCTGTTTTGGTAATCGATTACCAACTTTGGGTAATCGATTACCTCACATGGTAATCGATTACCAAAGGCCAGTAATCGATTACCAAAAGTAGCCAATTTTTAACGATTACCATGCCTTGGGTAATCGATTACTATAATGCAAACACAACTTAACCAAACATTTTCCTTAGATTAAACATCAACTTGAAAATTAGAAAGAACTATAACTAGCAATGTGGACATAGACAAAACATATTGCAATATTTCATATCAAGCATCAAATTTTATATCATTATGTGCACTCAACCATAGGCATTTTATCAATTTGTGGTCCCCCAAGCTCACTAAAATGTACAAATATGACATAAAATATGCAAGTAAAACAATATCACCATCCATGGAGACACCCAAGAACATCCACTCATGGTTTTACCAACCATAGGTCAACAAATTGGGCAAGCAATATAGAAAACACATATAGTACCACTGTCCTAACCAACATACAAGGCTATATTAATGGTTTTTATATATACAACAATCATCCATTCCAAATTACACCAAAAATTTTTCTAAGTTAAAAACCATTTTTCACCAAAAATTAACATAGCATTTCTAGCTTACAAGCATGATTCTAAGGCCTTTTCACATTTTAATATCATCAACACAAAAGGTTTAAATTTCTAACCAATCACCACCAAGGTTCCAAAACCATGTAGAAAACTCCAAAAACTCAAATTGACTTTGACGCGGCCTGCCACCAGAAATGAAGAAATGGTCCTGAAGGAAACCCCAACACAATGATAAACAATAAATATAACCATATTTATAAAAAGATTCATCTATTTCTGATAATCGATTTTTCTCAAATTTTCAATCGATTTTCCGCCCTGATTCCATTTCCAGACATATGAAAAATAATGATTTTTAATAACACATATGGCAAATTCATTTTGCCCTTTTTTTGGCCATAAAAAACGTTAAAACCCAACTAGCAAGTGATAGTGGCGAGCATAATTTGAAAATGTGTAAAGAGACTGTTTCTCATATTCGAATGCATGACTCACAAAGTAACAACTTAACCACTATAATGCAAACAAAAGCAACTTGAAAATTAGAAAGAACTAACTAGCAATGTGGACATAGAGACATATTGATTTCATATCATTTGCATCAGTCATTTTTATCATTTAGCAACCATAGGCATTCAAGAAACATTGCAACTTAAAAAAAACATATAGTAACTGTTTAACCAACATACAGGGGTCTGGTTTGGGGCAAGCAAGAAAACGTAGTACAAGAGTGCAGCCCAAAAGAAAAAGAGCAAAATTGAGGTTGTCCAATCTCTCTCCTTCACAACCCCACCACCATTTCCATTTAAATTCTCACCAAATTCACTATCTTTCTTCAAATTCTGACAAATATGGAGACGACCCATCTTCCCAAATGCAAGAAATGGGGTTTTGGTTTTGAAAACAAGAGGTTTAAAGCAACTAATATATCCTGATGCTATTGCTATTCTGTTTGGTGAAACTCTCAGTTCAGCTTTGTGGGGTTGAAGTGAAGTTCTCAACTTTTGGTTCCCGAGAATGGAAAAGTTGCAAGAGACCAAATTGGTTGTAGTCAGCACCATTGTTTAAGGGTAGATATAGATGCTCTCTCTCTCTCTCTCTCTTTTCTCTCTGAGGATTGCAAAATGGGTCGGTCTCATTGTTTAAACCGCTATATTTAACGGGTTACGGTACATAAATTATAACGAGTTGGGGTGAAACGTAAAGATTGCGAGTTGCATTCTTGGAATATTTTTTGTTTTGTATTTGAAGTTCTAATTCTGATACCATGTTATTTGAATCCGTTTGTCCTCAGATCGTGAAAGAGAATCTAGAAGACTATTTTTCTTTTGTTTTTTTATTTTAAATATTTCAATATTGTTATCTGACTAGACAATTCCGGACGAATCTGATATTAAACTCCAAAAAATTGTATTGAGAAGGATTGAATATGCTCTGATAACTCACATTTATTTGAAATCAACACTTGTGAAAAAAAAAGTTAATTGTTATTGATTTCAAATTAATCTAATAGTAACTAAATAAATAATAAGAGGGATAAGCCTAGAATGATGACAAATATAACATTTCTCCTGTTTAAATATCTACTTGTCATTGCACCCGCAAGAGAGTCCATAGATTAAAATTACAAATAAAGATGGAGTCGGTTGGCTAAGGATTTGATTCATATTCTACAAGTGAGTGAGTTCAAATCGTGCTTTCTTAGTAGTATAATCTTTCTCAAAAAATCTTCAAAAAGATTGTGGGATTTTCCCTCACCCTAGTGAAATACCAATATCTAATCTCATTTAAACTTATGCGAGATATTTTTTTTATGTTATAAGAAAATAGTTACCTTATGTTATAGAAATAAAATTATAAGTGAGATACACATGTAAGAAGAGAGAGAAAAAAAAGAGTGGTGGGACCCACCCGTCTTTTGTGCATGTAGGAAAATTATTTATCACATGTAAAATGAGATAAATATAACCCTAAACTTATCTTTACTAAAAAAAAACTACAAGTGTATTGTTATAAGTTTCAACGATTTATACAAAAATGAAATAGGAAAAATATTTTATGATTAAAATATGATAAAAACATTTGTTATTTTGAATGATACAATTTTGTATCATTTACTTGTTTTGATATATGTAAAGAACCAAAAAAATCAACAATTAAAATTATGATTTTTAAATAATAAATGTTTGTTTTCTTCAAATATTTTATAAATTTAAAGAGTCCATCATTATTTATATAATTAATGAACTGTCGTAAAAATTGGACCGACCAACCAATCCGGTTGGCCCAGAAACTGGACCCTCAACCGATTCAGTCAGATGAGTGAATCGTGTATGCCTCCGAACCGGTGACCTGCCTGCAACTCGGGTCCAACCGGTTTAAGGGTTGAACCTCTCAGGCCATCACTGAACCGAAGCATCGTTGCCCATTGAGATCAATTGCACCTTGGCCTCCTCAGAGAACCGGTGAATGAGCCTGGAAGAAAGTGTGACCGCAACTGCACCCTACGCAAGACCATTGGCCATTAACAGCCATAGAAGAAGACCAATCGCCATAGGAAGTAAATCCAACAGAACAAAAAGCTAAGCTTTAGTTACACAAACCAAAACTCAAATAGGTATGCCAAAAAGCAGTTAATTTTGAGCAAAATGGGATCTGATTCTGAAATGGCAGTGTCAAGTTTGAAGCTTTTCTCCAAAAGGTATGCCACAAAGCAGTTAATGTTGAGTAAAATGGACTCTTGATTCTGAAATGGCGGTGTCAAGTTTGAAACTTTTTTTTATTTTCTATTTAGAGGATGATGTAAAGCGGTAAGGTGCGTAGTGCACACATTTGTGCTTCCCAATAATGTTATCTCACGAAATGAAATTTTCAAAAGGTAGTGTGGTTGGTGGAATGACAAATGTCTACAGGCTTATGTCGAGGTCACACCAGCACACCAGCTATGATAAATAAATATTGGGTTTTCATTTTATTCTTTAACATATAACACAACAAATTTTCCTACACACATAATATTTTATGAGGCCTACATATTTTAAAACAAAAAAAAGAAAAAAAATATGGCACGCAAAATGAATCTCTATAACATTACACAATCACTTTTCCTATAAGATAATAAACATAAACCCATAAATATTTTATGAAATGTCCAACTTCTTAGACTCGAACAAGTGACATGGTACGAAGTAAGAGACATTAACTACTATCTCAAAGGTGGAAACCGGCCTATCAACCGGTCGGATTATATTTAAATACCAAAGGTATTTTCCGATACTAAGAAATTGAGCTACAACTAATTATCTTCTTATATAAGAGATAAGATATTGTTATTACCAATTAATGTTACTATCATTGTCATTACCAGTTTATTTCACAATTAGATCGATTATGTTGATTCAACGGTTCTGATTTAATTTTCTAAAACACCTACTTTCTTCTTCCCATATTTAATATTTTATATTTATTTCCACCTTTGTATGATTATAATTCAATTCCTCATATTTAATACTGTTACGGATAAGAGCCTTGAATAACTGCCGCCCTAGGATATCTCACTAGGAGATTCTGCAGTATCTCAATAGCTGGAACAGACTGATTGAGGCCGATTAAGTCGGATCGGATCTCAACTGAAGAAGCGAGAGGGTCCGACTAATTGGGGGAGCTCAGCGAACTGGAAACCTAGTCAGGTAACCCTATAAATAAGAGCTCAGACATCCCAGGTACTCACCTCTGAATTGCTTTGCTTATTCCACTCACAGTGCACACACCATTCCTTGGTTGTAAAGCCTATTGCTTGTGCGCAGTGATTGGGACCTCGACATTTAGCCCAGTATACAGTTGATATACACTATCTCTGAGCGCATACCATCTGGTATAACAATACGGTCTATCTCGGACCTAACAAATACTTTCATATTAAATATGAGCAATCATTACCATACGAAGGTGAAAACAAACATAACCGTTGGATCAAAATAATTGACATAATGGTAAAACAAACTGGTAGTGACATTGATACTAACACTAATTGATAGAAATATACTATCTTCTTTTACTAATTAGTAATAATATACTAATTGATAATGGCCATGAAATAAATATAACCATTTGATCAATATAAGCGATCTAACGATGAGATTGATTGGTAGTAACACAAATTGGTTGTTACAATATCCTTCCTCTATATATATATATATATATATATAATAAAATTTTTGTAAATAATTATTTATTAACTAATTATTTAACTAATTCGGTTCGAATTGAAAATATCGTTCTTATTAAGTTTTTAACCATAAACTTTTTCCGATTATTACGCGAACAGTTAAAACATAAAAAGCGTAATAATTAAAAGCTATGATCGCAACTGTAACACTAGCGGAAGACTTACTTAAATTATTTATACACTTTAATTTACTACATACAAGACACTAAGGGGCTCCCATAAACCCACTTAGCCAATTCCTCACTTTTTACGTTTTTACCACTTAACCGGATTTGCTAATTTGTTTTTCTACGAACACAAAATAAAAATCCAAACTTAAACTCTAGTTTATATTTTTTCCTTATTCACTTACCTTTCTAACAAGCTATCACACACTCGATTCCGAGCTCGTGAGCTCCGGTTATCGCCGTTTGAAGTTGGACAAAAAACATTGCCTACCAACTCCAAAACAGCCTAAAACCTCCAATCTTCACGGAATAAACTGCACCTAACCGCCCAGCCAATGACTCTCAAACTTTTACACCATAAACTAGACACCTCAAACTTCGATTTGATATATCGTATGCTTAATTTGGCCAAGTAACGAAGCGAGAATTAATTTCCCAAAACTGCTTCAAATCTGCCCACTAAACAGGACAGAACAGGGCAGAAAATGACAACAGCCCCCATGGGCTGCGCACACCACCAATGATCCTAGGCTTTTGAAACAACGTAGGGGACATCTTAAGCTTCAAAATGGCGTATGACACATCCCAATCGGACCACTATGGAGAGAGATACGCTCTCCAAAAGTTCACACAAAACTGCCAATTCTACAGAAAATTCGCCAGAGTTTCCTTTGTATTTCCAAAAATCCCCAAATTTGCATAAGCTGTTTAACACTACTAATACACCCGAAATCCAGCAAAGTTCAATGGGTGGCACACACAAGGACCAACAACGCCTTGGGGCACTTACAACCCAATCCAATATACACTTAAAACATAAACAGTTTACTTTCAAGTCCTTTATAGTTTCAATCACTAACATTCAATTTCATGCATAAACCATAATGCGGGTAATCATAAACCTAAAATAGGCCTAAAGCCCTTCCATCATACTAAGTATACATCCATGGTATATTTACAATACTGAATTACAATTACACTTACACTTTAACTTCAATTTACAATGATCCAAATATTACAACTTTACTTAACAAATGAAATCATAACTAAAATGACAAATATAATACACTGAAACGAAATATGCATCACTACTCCGACAAAGGAGCTTTTGTTGAGAGAAATCCTCTCATTTGTCTAGTACCCCAAAGCTGTCAAGTGAGTTTGGAGGGAGCTTTTGTTTGCCTACTTGTTGGAGAATAATCTCTAGCATCTTGTGAAGTGATTAAGGTAAGGAAACATCATCTTGTGGGTTGTTTATATGAGCTGGAAATATAGGTTTTCATATTCTTTCTTTAAAATTTCTTGAAGCCTATGTGATGTTATATGTTGGGGTTTTCTATAAATTATGTTGGTTGGTTGATTGTTGTTGAAATATCACCATGAAATAGGTTAAAATCTGAAAATGGGGTGGTCTATGACACCATATATGATTCAGCCCTTATGTCTTTAATTATGTATATCTAGGATTTGAGGGAAGAAAATGGTAATAGTTTATAAGAAAATTGATGAACCTTTGGTTGAATGATTGAAATCTCAAAAGGGATGAGTTTAATGAACCCTATATGGTTCAAATTTTGTGTGTAAGAATATGCACACCTAGTGTTTGATAATATGTCTAAATGAAATAAAAGATAGTATATGCATTGATGAAGGTTCAAGTGATAAAATAGATAAAGGATGTGTTTAATCAAGTTTGTATGTGGAAATAAAATATTTAAAGGATGTTTTTAATCAATTTTGTATGTGGAAATATAAGTGTAATATGATTTAGAGTTAGTTTGTAAAAAGAATGAAGTATAGGAATTTCAAAAGAACCTTATGGACCTTTTAGGATCAACATAGGGGCTGTTGTATTAAAAAATTCATATCTGAAGCTACAGGACTCCAAATGGAGTGTGGTTTCCGCCAAATTAAAGCCTTAAGTGTCTACTATAACATATCAAAAATTCAGGGGAATCGGAGTTAAGATGAAATTTTCGTGATTAAAATGGAACAAGATGTTGATGCTGTAAAAAGTGTGTGTATTTCGGCCCTTTAAAAATAATTGTGAAATTTCATATGTTGCTTGAATTTTTAAGTGATTGGATATGTCCTCTATGTAGGCATTTCATTGTGTACCAAGCTATGGATTAAGCTGCTGCGGAGCTTAGTGGATTAATATTTAAGGTAACCTCTTGGTACTGGGGCTGGTTCCCCTTTTGTGTTCCACCTTGCTAGTTGATGGCAACGGTAGGAAGTGTGTATGAGTAGTGTAGAACAACATGAGCATGCATATGCATTATCACAGTGGGTACTTATGTACCAGATCTCTGGCCAGTAGATATTTTAGCCTTCGGGCAAGTTTCCGGACTGCCACTGGATAGGTCTCCGAGAGGGAGTTCCAGTTGACCCAGGGTAGTGGTGTGTTGTCCGGAGAGGAGCACACTAGGTAATCTCGGGTGTATATGGTTGGAGGGGTACCTTGGTGGGTTGTTCTCTGAACACGCCAGGGGTAGTACCCATAGGCGTATAGCTGAGGACATGGCGAGGTATTGGTAGCTACCATTCCCGCATGTCGTAGTTGTTTTATGATATTACCCCCTTTCTCTAAAACCCTTGCTTTATCACGTTTTATAACATTGATGTTGTTTTATATTATTGATATACATCGAAGTGAACCATTGGGAGGAGTTTTCTCCAGAACCTCTGGGTTACTGAGATATATTCGTATATCTCACCCCGTCTCGGGGCATTTATTTCAGGAGGTAGCAGTGGCACAGGAGTGGCGGGCAAGAGGCCCACAGGAAGATCATGAAGTGTTGTCATTAATTATCCATGATCATGTATATTTTGCTTAAGTGTATCATATTTATCATTCTGAGTTTATGTTGAAAGATGTAAGTGAAAGGCATGAATTGTAATATTTGATATGTAATTGAGAAGTATAGTGGCATAATGATATTAGATTTATGGTTTATGTCATGTTGAGAAATTGCATGTAAGTGGACTTTTGTGATTGAAATGAGTTAAAGATTTAAAGTGAACTGTTTATGTATTAAGTATAAACTGGACTGGGTTGTAAGAGCCCCAAGGCGTTGTTGGTCCTTGTGTGAGCCACCCATTGGATTTTGCTGGATTTCAGGTATAATTGTACTGTTAAACAACTTATGCAAAATTGGAGATTTTAGGAAATACAAAGGAAACTTTGGCGAATTTTCTGTAGAATTGGCAGTTTTTGGGTGAACTTCGGGAGAGCATATCTCTCTCCATAGTGGTCCGATTGGGACGTGCCATACGCCATTTTGAAGCTTAAGATGTCCCCTACGTTGTGTCAAAATCCTAGAATCATTGGTGGTGGTCGCAGCCCATGGTGGCTGATGGCACAATCCGCCCTGTTCTGGCCTGTACCTGTGGGCAGATTTGGGTATGTGTTGGGAAATTAATTCCTGCTTCGTTACTTGGTCAAATTAAGCATACGATATATCAAATCGAAGTTTGAGGTTTCTAGTTTATGGTGTGAGAATTTGAGAGGCAGTGGTCTGGTGGTTAGGTGCAGAATATTCGGTGAGTATTGGAGGTTTTGGGCTGTTTTGGAGTTGGTGGGCAATGTTGTCTGTCCAACTTCAATCGGCGATAACCGGAGCTAATGAGCTCGGAATCGAGTGTGTGATAGCTTGTTAGAAAGGTAATTGAATAAGGAAAAAGGATAACATGAAGTCTAGGTTTGGATTTTTGTTTTGTGTTCGCAGAAAAATTAATTAGTGAATCTTGTTAATTTGGTAAAAACGTAAAAGTGAGGAATTGGCTAAGTGGGTTTATGGGAACCCCTTAGTTTCTTATATGTAGTAAAGTAAAGTGTATAAATAATTTAAGTAAGTCTTCCGCTAGTGTTTCAGTTACGATCACAACTTTTAATTATTACGCTTTTTATATTTTAACTGTTCGCGTAATAATCGGAAAAAGTTTATTCGCATTTTTATTAAATGAATTGCTGTGATTGTAACTGCGCTTAATATCATAATTAATTTTAACAATACCGGTACGTAACGGGCTGTTACCCATGTTGCATTTAAATAAAAAAAATTATGGCAGAGAATTAGGAATTTCGATTTTCTTGAAAAATAGATACATGAAAATGAGGATATAATTAAGTATATAAGTGAATTGTGTAGGAACTAAATACATTGGGAAAAAAAGGTTACTACTTACTAGCATACTCTTTAACATTATTATTGAGTAAAATCTCATACTTACTCTATTAATGTAGAGTGGATATTATTTTATTGAAAGCTAGCTTTTTTTTCTTTTTTTCTTTTTTAAACTTTCATTCCTCAACCCAATTAAGGTGAATACATCTGATTTATTACACTGTATAGTCATATATATCAGAAAGTTACATAAGGATCCCCACTAAGCAGTACCATGCAAAGTTACAACAATATGGGAAGCAAGAGACTTCCACAAAAAATTTCTATGCTAAACTCCAATGGTGTCATGTCTTCATGGTCAAAACCAAAGTCCAAGTCCATGTCTTAGTCCAAGTCCATGTCTTCATGGTCAGAACCAAAGTCCAATTCCATGTCGTCATGGTCCAAGTCCATGTTTTCATCGTCAGAAACAAAGTCCAAGTCCATGTTTTCATCATCAGAACCAAAGTCCAAGTCCATGTCATCATTTAAGATTGGTAATCCATGTGAACCTTGTTGATTACTATAAACTATGGGTGCTTGGAATTGAAGTTGACCATTGGTTGAGTTGCTTAAGTTCTGTGCATGACCCAATTGAAGAGTTGTAGAAGAAGGCAACTCTGGCACATTCAGAGCAGCAGGAGTGTCCAATCTACTATTCATCCCACTGGGTGAAGAGGATCTAAAAGGACTGACATTATTAACTTGATGGGTTGCCTTAGAGGTGACTCTTTTCAGACGAAGTCTATATTTCTGCAACAATTGCAAAAACCAATAAAGTTCTATAAATGAAAAACTTTGGTTTTATGAAATTAAAGCAGAAAGGAAAAGAAAAAAATACCTGCAGATGGCTGGCCACATGCGCTCTAGTAAGATATTTCTCAGTCTTCATCGATTGAAGAATTTTTTTAGGTACAAAATCTGCAATCAAAATAAGATACAACTGTGTCAAACTTAAATCCTGCCATGACATCTGCATTTGATTGCTATCTCTACTCAAATATATAATAAAAGTATTGCTAAAATAAACCAGAAACATCAATTGATTGACCAATTGTAGCAATTAATAACAATTGCTTTGCATTGTAGAGAAAGAACGAATAACTTACCGTCAACACCTAAGTCATTAACAGCAGCCACAAAACCGATGTAGCTCTTCCGTCTAAACAACCTGATCTGGTTCTTCATAACCTTCATCCTCTTCGTAAAGAACAACAGAAGGTGAGTTAAAAAAATAAATAAAAGATTTTTTACATAAAAAATCAAACTGAAAAAAGCTGACAGAAAGAACTGAAAACATAGAAAAAAATCTGTTATTATTCCAATCGAAGACCAACATCTAATATTGCCACACACAAAATGAATGAATGAAAGAAAGAATCACAGATATTTTTAAAGAATATCTTGGAAAAATATTTAAATGTTGTTAAATTAAACATCTTGGAAAAATATCTGTTTTGCAATCAATTCTCTCAAAAATCTAAGTGGGGTAAACGTACCTAAATAGTTTTGTTGAATCTAATTTTTTTTTATAAACCATGTGTATTTTTTTTAATAGGAGGCAATTATGTTTGAGTGGAGAATTAGCTCTTCCAAAATAGAATTTTTGTATTCACAAGGACGTAAACTCAAAATCTTCCTAAAAGGAATCAAGCATATACCACTTGAACCAACTATCTTTAGTCCTTCAAAAATCCTTTGGACTTTGAAGTGTGAGCAACCAAATTTCCAAAAATCTCAAATAATTGGGTAAAGACACATAACTATTTGTTTATCCAAAAAAAAAATGACACATAACGATTTTATTTAATCTGACAATACCAATTGACAGTCTTTTCCAAGTAAAAATTGCTACCAAAACCAAAATCTTCTCTGCAAGTTCTACTAATTTCTACATATTTATAAGTTTAATTTTGCACACATATATTTGACAGATAAAATTAACAAAAAAAATGATATGGACCTGTACGAAAGGCCCATATAATCAGCCCACTTGGACAACCCGGCGAAAAGCCCATATAATCTGCCCATTTGGACAACCCGGTGACATTCAACCCGGCTACAGATAACCCCAAGGTAGCGAAACGGATTGCATTTAAGACTTGTAACGCACAACACGTTACCAAACGGTAACGGCCGACCAACTGTAACGCCATGACAGCTCAGATCCACGTGCGAACCTCGTACATTAGCCCCTATAAATGAAAGGGCGATTTGACGGTAAAGGGACACTCAATTTCGACTCACAATCATCACTATACTATGACCACAATCACACATTTTACTTAGTATTCAACGATCAAGCTAGGTTTAAGGATATCTTTACAATAGATATTCCTGAACAAAAGCAATACGGTCTAGATTAATTCGTCAGCCTAGTTGGGCTAAACATTCCTGTCTCTAAGACAGAACAAAAACATAATTAGAGATAGCGCAAACAATAACAATAATGCTTCGTGGCACATAGTCATACCTTCGTTACTGCAATACGAGAATGGGATGACATGTTGATAATGCTTACAAATGCCCCCAGAACGCTGATCAACAGCCTCCGCAAGCACGGGTGTTCACATTGGATGCAAATGAAGCGCAAAAGTTTCCCAACCTGATCAAAGGTAATGTCACTTTGAATGGTCACCCAATTTCTGTCATCTTTGATTCTGGAGCGTCTGGCTCTTTTATGGCAAAGCATACTGCCTTGAGAATAGGCATCACCCCAACCCCGTTACCTTATGAGTTACACATCAGCACACCTACTGGAGGGTCGTGCACAGCCTCAGAGATCTGCAGAGGTGTTACCTTGCAGTACGAAGGGAACACGTATACAGTTAATTTGGTGGTCCTGCCGGTATTCAACTTCGATGTGATTATCGGTATGGACTGGTTGACGGAAAATGGGATAACCTTGGATTGTCGAGCGGGGAAAGTCATTGTTCCTGCAAAGGATGGTAATTTTCAACCTTTCTCTCTCATTTCCTTATTGCAAGTTAGAAAAGAGCTCCGCAAGGGAGCAGCGGGGTATCTTTTGTCGATCGAGGCTGAGACCTCGGTTGACACTCAAATTCAGAATGTACCGGTAGTTAGAGAATTCGAGGAGGTATTCCCGGATGAAATACCTCGATTGCCTCCTCATAGGGAAATAGAATTTTCGATCGAACTTGTTCCTGGAGTCGGACCAATCTCCATTGCCCCGTATCGTATGGCGCCGTTGGAACTTCGCGAGTTGAAGAAGCAGATAGAAGAGCTTTTGGCAAAGGAATTCATCAGACCGAGTACCTCCCCATGGGGTGCTCCAGCCATCTTGATTAAGAAGAAGGATGGAAGTTTACGTCTGTGTGTAGACTACCGCCAGCTGAACAAAGTAACGGTGAAGAATAAGTATCCGCTACCGAGGATCGACGATTTGATGGACCAGTTGAGAGGAGCCAGAGTCTTTTCCAAGATAGATTTACGATCGGGATACCATCAGATCCGGGTCAAACCGGAGGATATTCCGAAAACCGCTTTTAGGACTCGTTATGGGCACTACGAATATCAGGTGATCCCATTCGGACTTACGAATGCACCAGCGGTATTCATGGACTACATGAACCGCATCTTCCGCCCCTTTCTTGATCAGTTCGTTATTGTGTTTATCGACGACATCCTGATTTACTCAGCTAATGAAGAGCTGCACGCGGAACATCTGAGGATCGTCTTGCAAATCTTGAAGGAGAAGCAGTTGTACGCGAAATGGTCGAAGTGCGAGTTTTGGCTTAAAGAGGTCCAGTTTCTGGGCCATGTCATTTCGTCAGAAGGTATCGCGGTGGACCCCAGCAAAGTTGAAGCTGTCATGAATTGGGAACGACCCAAGTCTGTCACCGAAGTAAGAAGTTTCTTAGGTCTGGCTGGATATTATCGAAGGTTTATCCAGAATTTCTCTCAGATAGTGCAACCTCTCACCCGTCTCACTCGGAAGGACAAGCCTTTTGAGTGGACTGAAGCCTGCGAAGAATGTTTCTTGGAGCTAAAGAGCAGATTAACAAGTGCTCCCGTACTCACGATTCCGGATCCTACTCGAAGGTTCGAAGTTTACTGCGATGCGTCGCTGAAAGGACTTGGATGCGTGTTGATGCAGGACCGTATGGCAGTAGCATACGCATCTCGACAACTCAAGCCTCACGAAGAGAATTATCCTACGCACGATTTGGAGTTAGCAGCTATAGTGTTCGCACTTAAAATCTGGAGGCACCACTTGTATGGTTCGCAGTTTGACGTGTTCAGCGATCATAAGAGTTTGAAGTACCTGTTCGATCAGAAGGAGTTGAATATGCGGCAACGACGGTGGATGGAATTTCTGAAGGACTACGATTTTGAACTTAAATACCACCCAGGAAAGGCGAACGTGGTAGCTGACGCCCTGAGCAGGAAGACACTACACACTGCAACCCTGATGATGGAAGAATTGAAGTTGTTTGAGGCCTTTCGAGACTTGAACTTATCGGTAGACGAGAGAGAGAATAGCATAAGATTGGGAAATATAAAGGTGGAGAATGAATTGATCAGTAGAATTAAGGAGGCTCAGAAAGATGAAGAGTTAGTCCGCGAGTTGGTTGGTAACCAAGAGGTAGTAAAGGATGAGAATGATGTCTGGAGATTCCAAGGACGGCTGGTTGTGCCGAATGAAGAGTTGAAGTACGAACATCAGAAACCGTCGGGACTCCTTCAACCTTTGGAGATTCCCGAATGGAAGTGGGACAGTATTGCGATGGATTTTGTAGTTGGACTTCCTCGGACGCGAGAAGGATATGATTCTATCTGGGTGATTGTAG
Source organism: Gastrolobium villosum (assembly GCA_032173675.1). Lineage (NCBI taxonomy): Eukaryota > Viridiplantae > Streptophyta > Magnoliopsida > Fabales > Fabaceae > Gastrolobium > Gastrolobium villosum. Next base: position 29,156 of record JAVKPL010009172.1, read on the forward strand.
ATCGTTTAACGAAGTCAGCTCATTTCTTGCGTGTTAGAACCACATATGATACAGAGAGGCTTGCTAGAATTTATCTGCAGGAGATTGTGAAGCTGCACGGAGTTCCTACGAGTATTGTCAGTGATCGTGATCCCAAGTTTACATCTAAGTTTTGGGAATCCTTTCAAAGAGCTTTAGGGACCCAATTGAGGTTGAGTACTGCTTATCATCCGCAGACCGATGGTCAAACGGAACGCACCATTCAAGCATTAGAGGACATGTTACGAGCATGTGTTCTGGAGTTAGGAGGCAGCTGGGATAACTATCTTTCTTTGATTGAATTTGCTTACAACAACAGTTACCACTCCAGTATTCAGATGGCACCGTATGAAGCCTTGTATGGGAGGAAATGTAGATCCCCTTTATGCTGGACTGAAGTGGGTGAGCGAAGTATGTTAGGACCTGATCTAATTCAAGAAACATCCGAACAAGTAAAGAAATTCGGGAGAATATGCAGAGGGCTCAGGCCAGACAGAAGAGTTATTACGACAAGCGTCATAAGCCTCTATCTTTCGAAGTCGGAGACCATGTATTTTTGAGAATCACACCTACATCGGGACTCGGAAGGAGAATGGGAGTTAAGAAGTTAAGTCCACGGTACTTAGGACCGTATCTGATCATGGACCGGATTGGAGAGTCCGCATACCGGTTGGCTTTACCACCCAATCTGTCAGGAATTCGCAATGTATTTCATGTGTCACAGCTACGGAGGTATCTCTCTGATCCATCTCACGTATTACAGCCGGAAGAAGTAGAACTAAAGGAAAATCTGACGTATCAAGTACTACCATTCCAAATTCTTGAAAGATCCGTCAAGCGACTCCATTCTAAAGAGATTCCGTTGGTGAAAGTATTGTGGAACAACAGATCGGCAGCTGAAGCCACTTGGGAGCGCGAGGGCGACGTTCAGAAACGCTATCCAGAACTGTTTAGCTCTTAAGTAAGTTTATTTTGCGGACAAAATTCCTATTTGGTGGGGAGAGTGTAACATCCCGCATAATTAGTAAAATACATAAGTACTATATGTTATAGATGTATGTGTAGATTTCGGATTTTTGGTGTATGTGTGATGGTTTGCGAATTGTATGACCTTTATCCCTTGGATAAGACTAAGGTAACTAATTAAATTAAATCATAGGAAGATACATATGTAGACATGTGAATTTAATCTTATGAGTAATGTGAGTGTGTGTTAGAAGGCATTAGTGTTTGGATGTGGGCTAGGGTGTGTGTGGACTTGTTACTATTGACATTGTGATTGGATCCTTTTGTGTGTGTGGCCAATGGCCCAAGGATGGCTCTTGGATCAAGCTAATTCAGCCCAAGGTTGTGTCCACCCTTATCTCCCCTAAGCCTTGTCCAACTAAGGTGTCTTGTGTATCAAGTAACTCTCACATGGCAAGGATAATTCCCTCTCATTCTTGCGCACAAAGGAGGGTGATTAAGGACTTAGTAAGCTGTCATTTTCTCTTGTTAAACCACCACCCCACCTTGTTTATGCATCACTTGATTTAAACCTCATTGCATGGTAGACACATGGACCTTTGAGCATGATTTTAGGCTGCATATTTCCCCATTTAGGCGCACATGGAAGGGGTCTTGGTGCAGATTTTTTTTATGACACAAACTGCCTAACTTGTTGACTTGGAGAACCACTTACACCCTCCATCATGAGACTGTTTTGTGCAGATTTTTGGCAAGCTTTTTGCAGCCCATCATGAGCCAAACCTGCCTTGTTTTCACATGCATCATAAGAGGATTTTTGGCTGCATTTTCATCATTTTGTGCAGCTCCAAAATCTGAATTTGGGCTGTCACAAATCTGCACTCATGATGCACCTCTTTCCCCCTCATCATTGCGCACCAAGGCTGCCTAAATGCAGATTTTTGGGCTGCCACATGGTTGTTTTACTTGTTGACTTAGCAAAGCCCTTACATGTACTCATGATGCACCTCCTCCACTCCATTTTTGCGCATAACTTGGTCAATGGTGCAGAAAATTTTCTGACTTATAACACTAACTCAGATCTGAACCTATCTCTTCCACCCCTTTTGCATGTGCTTAGAGTATGCTAGAAGCAAGCTCCTTACTTGTTCAACCCTTGTGTGCAGCCCCACTTCTTCAAGCAATCAGATTTTTACCATGATGACCATCATTGCCACCTCCTCCCTTCCTTCCTTATTTATGCGCACAAGAGGGGGGCTGTCCCCATTCATTTTGTGCAGCCAACTCCTCTCCTCTCTCCCTCACACTCTAGCTTAGCATTACAAGAACCTTAGGAGGAAGAAAGACCAAGCCAACTCCTTCCTTCCCTCACCTTAAAACCATGGCCTAGACACAAGTGGAGTGTGAGTTTCTCCTCTTGGAAGCTGTCCTAAGGTGCCCTCCTCACCATTCATGCGCATAGATCACCATAGGAAGTAAGGACTTGTTGTGTAGTGAAGCTAGAAGGTGGTGTGACTCTTGACTTTGAAGGGTGTGCTACAAGAGGTAGGCCTTGAACTTAGAACTCTTTCTTTGTGTAGCCATGTAAGTGTGCTTGAATGTCTCCTTGTATATGTTTTGCTTTGGATCCTTGGTTGAGCAGGATTAAAGTATAAGTATGGGGTCATTTCATGATGATTTGTATGCATAAAAATCTTATGGTTATGTTTAAGCTTATGCCACTATTTCTTGTATGGATATGCCACTGTTTTGAAGAAGAAATGAGCCACTGTTTCGGTTTGATGTGCCACTGTTTTGAAGATGAAATGCCACTGTTTCGGTTCCTCAAAATCACCACTAAAATGCCACTGTTTCTGCACATTATATGCCACTGTTTCTGCACATATATGCCACTGTTTCTGCACACATATGCCACTGTTTCTGCACATATATGCCACTATTTCTGCACATTATATGCCACTATTTCTGCACATATATGTCACTGTTTTAGTGCTCCTTAAGCCACTGTTTCTATGCATGAAATGCCACTGTTTTACTCATCAAAATGCCACTGTTTCTATGCATAAAATGCCACTGTTTTAGTCATGAAATGCCACTGTTTCCATGCTTAAAATGCCACTGTTTTTATGCATAAAAGGCCATTGTTTTAGTCATCATATGCCACTGTTTTTATGCATAATATGCCACTGTTTTAGTCATCATATGCCACTGTTTATATGCATAAAATGCCACTATTTTTATGCATCAAATGCCACTGTTTTAATCCATAATATGCCACTGTTTCAATGTCCAAAAAAACCAAGGTTTATGCCACTGTTTTGGAAGTTCAAAGTGCCACTGTTTCTGTTTTAAAAACGCCACTGTTTCTGTTTTAAAAACGCCACTGTTTCTGTTTTAAAAACGTCACTGTTTCTGTTTAAAACGTCACTGTTTTGCTGCTGTAAACACTGCTGTATGCTCACTGTTTTGCTGCTGTAAACACTGCTGTATGCTCACTGTTTTGCTGCTGTAAATACTGTTGTATGCTCACTGTTTTGCTGCTGTAAACACTGCTGTATGCTCACTGTTTTGCTGCTGTAAACACTGTTGTATGCTCACTGTTTTGCTGCTGTAAACACTGCTGTATGCTCACTGTTTTGCTGCTGTAAACACTGCTGTATGCTCACTGTTTTGCTGCTGTAAACACTGCTGTATGCTCACTGTTTTGCTGCTGTAAATACTGCTGTATGCTCACTGTTTTGCTGCTGTAAACACTGCTGTATGCTCACTGTTTTGCTGCTGTAAAACTGCTGTATGCTCACTGTTTTACTGCTGTAAATACTGTTGTATGCTCACTGTTTTGCTGCTGTAAACACTGCTGTATGCTCACTGTTTTGCTGTAAATAGCCACTGTAAATGATTAGTTGTAATTGATTTAGGTGCGCTTAAGAAGTGAGATACTTCGCTGCTGTTTGGTAATATTTAAGGCAAGCAAAGGTAAGTGTCAGGCGATGATGCCTAATGTGACTATTGACTACTGGTATAGAATTGTAACATGATGCTCCATATGCCGTAAAAATATTATGTTCCATTATGATGAAAGGAAACTGCCTAAAATGTGCCTGAGGGCTATATGATTATGAGGTAAAGACGTTATGTGGCAGCATAACGCATATGAAAGGTATATAAGCATGCATCTTACATCATACCGCATTTTTACGCCTTGTGTGTGAAAGCATAGCATGACATACATGTATCAAGATCATATAGGCCTTGTGTAGAATAGTTATGTACAGGACCATGTGTTTGAGCAAGCATCATATAGGCATCCCCAAGGTACCGGGGTATGGGACACTTGGCATCAGTCCGCATAGGCCCACAGTTGGAATCCACATGGAGCTCAGGTGCCAAGGGATATTTGATTCCACTGTGAAGTGCGCGCACGACGGTGCTAAAAGCGCAAAGGAAAGGCATTATATACGCAATATATGAATATGATAAAAAGGAAAAGGAAAAAGGAACAAGGATATGTTGAAGTGACTGTTTATGATTTTGTGCCTAGTTAATATTGTTATATTACTGGTTTTGTTGCCACACTACTGGGATTATTCTCACCCCTTCGGGGCTGCTATTTTTCCAAAATGGCAGGAGGACGCAAAAGCATTTGAAGGAGTAATATTTTGCTGTTGATTGCTGATGCGTGGATTATCAGTGTTGCTGTTTGTTTAAGTGGATAACTGTAATGATTAATGTTTTGGTACTTTTGGATGACTGTAGTCTTTATCATATTTATGTTAGCTTGAACTTTTATGAACAACGGCTATTTTGGAAAACCTTTGTGAAAAGAATTTATGTGCTGAAATTTTTATACGGATTTGTATACTGCTTTGTTAGCTCATGTGACGTTAAGTTACGACTCTAATTCCGCTTAGCAAACGACTCAATTAGGATTTTAAAGGATTGAAAAAAAAAAATTATGTGGTATTCGATTAAGATTTTGGATGGATACAAGGGAGGGCGTTACAATGTGGATTTCGTGAGACTTTTTAGTGAGAAACATAAATAAAATTTCTTTCTCACAATATCACCCTAAACCCTAAGATTTCCTGATATTTCTCTATTGCAGTGTCTTTTTATTCTTTTGGCGGATCAACCCGTTTGAAATCGGGTTCCTCTATGGGAGCTTCATTAACTTAAAAACATATTTTTGAGCGATTTTCATCGAAAAATAACCTACAAACAACAACTTAACAATAAAGGTGGCAATATGGGTTGAACCCGACAGGTCAATCCGCCAAAACGGGGCAGGTTGGGTTATACATCCCAACCAGCCCCACTTAGTTGTGGATTAAAATAGTTTGATGGCGGGTCGGTGCGGGTTGGCCAGCAAGTCATTTTTTTTTAGTTAGCATTTTATTTGTCACTAAGATTTTGTGATATAATTTTTTTTTTATTTTAGTACTCTTTTAGAAGAAATAAAGAAGAAAAACTTAAAATAATTTTGTGATTATATATATATATATTTTTTGGGTAAACATTAAGCGATTATATTTTATCCTTTTAAGATTTATTTAAAGTTGTATACTTTGAATAATTTCTTTTTAAATAAATAAATCAATGATTTTTTGGGTACATAATTAAGTCAATAATTAAGGAAGATGAATTTGAAATGATAAAATCAGATATAGAATCAGATGTATTAATTTGCATTTTTATTAACATTTATATATATTTATTTATTTAGAATTAAGAAATCCCTCCTCCTCCTCCTCCTCGATGTAGGGATGATGTAGTGAGAAACAAAGAAGATAAGATGGATTGGATATTTGGATTGGATTGGGCCGAAAACAAAACAAAACAAGGATGGATTGGGCTCATGAAGTGTAGTGCAATCAAGTGTCAAGTGTCAAGTGTGGCCCTGCTTGCAAATTGCAATAACCCAAAACTAAACTGCAATCCGAAACATAACAATAACATGGCATTCTCATTCTCTCATTCTCATTCTCATTTCTCTTCTCCACAAAAGAAAAACCCTAAGCCCCTTCTCTTCTCTTCTCACCCTTCAATCAAATCACAAAAATGGTGGTTACCTTTGGCCAATGCTCAACTCACATTAACAATACTGTTGAAGATCTTGTTCAACAAGCTAAGCTACCAACTACAAGCTGCAGCTCAAATCAACTCAACTCAGAAAGGGTGCTCATGCTCATGCTGATGCTGATGAAGGAAGGTATTATCATCACTTCACTACATTCGCCTCTGCTTTTATTTCACTTCATTTCATTGGTTCTACCATTTCAAAATAGTGTTATTGCATTTTTTTCAGCGACCATAAAACATGTATTTGTATTTGTATTTGTATTTGTAGCTCAAAGAGGACGCTGAACAGAGGCATGCATTTCTGAGGTAGTCCTCTAGTATGTATTGGATAGGATAAAATGAGACAATAGGATAAGCTAATCATATCCTATTGACCCATCAAACAAGAGATAAAAATAGGATATGATAAGTTATCCTATCCTATCTTCCTTATCAGGTGCGCCAAACAGAGATGGATTGGGCTGATGAAGTGTAGTGCGATAAGTGTCAAGTGTGTCAATTCTGAATCTAATCTCAAAGGCGTTCTTGTGACAGATTTGACTACATAGTTGTTAAGATCTTTAAATGTTTTAAATGATTGCCTGTGTTGTGTTAGATTCCGCTATGAAATTGTTTAATGCCAGGTTTTTTA
>JAVKPL010009173.1:0-35801 GCA_032173675.1 Gastrolobium villosum
ATTCCTCTAAGTTCAGTCACAGTACTTCTCCTCCTGCTACTAAGTAACTAATGATCATAATGCTATTATTTTGCCCTACTGACACCATTACCGATGAAACTGTTACCACTTTGCAGTTTGTTTCTTCTGCTGACAGTTGATCTGCTGCTGCCACTGTAGAATACCCCTGTACCTCAGGACAGGACAGAGGTCAATCAAACACAGGTGCTCATCTTTCTGACTGAAAAAGTTATCACCGACACTGATCAGATGACTACTCGTGCTAAGGCTGGAGTCTCAAACCAAGAGCTTTAACAGTTGCACTAGAACCAACTATTGCCACTCAAGCTATGTCTCAACCTTATTGGGTCAAGGCAATGAATGAGAAATATGATGAGCTAATGAAGAATCATACTTGGAAACTAGAGTCCTTACCTCCAGGAAAATCACGTAGGCTGCAAACCAAATACAAACCAGATGGCAGTATCCTCAAATATAAGGCACGCCTGGTTGCTAAAGGCTCTGCATCGAATAACTAGGGTTTGATTTTGCTGAGACCTTCAGTCCAGTAGTCAAATCAACAACCATTCGAGTGGTGCTCAGCTTAGCAGTAACCCAATAGTGGCCCATTCATCAAATCGATGTAAACAATGATTTTCTCAATGGAGATCTAAGTGAAGATATCTTAATGGAACAACCTCCAGGCTTTGTGGCTAGTGACAAGTCTCTTGTATCCCGTCTAACTAAAGATCTATATGGCCTAAAACAGGCTCCTCGAGCTTGGTTTGAAAAATTAAGCTCAATTCTCATCAATCTTGGTTTCACAGCAACCAAATGTGAAAGCTCTTTATTTGTTTCATTCAATTCCATTGTCGTACTCTTTATGTTTTAGTCTACGTGGATGACATTCTGATTACTGGATCCTGTGCTCTAGCCATTAAAGCACTCATCCAGTCTTTGAATTCTGCCTTTGCCCTTAAAGATTTGGGCCACATTCATCATTTTCTTGGGAATTGAAGCTCACAAGCTTCCCACTGGCCAAATTCTACTTAATCAATCAAAGTATATTTTTGATCTGCTCACCAAAGCACATATGGCAGATTGCAAACCAATGCCATCACCAATGGTCTCGGGCTTGAAACTCTCCTCCACAGATGGCTCTCCCTTGGGTTTGATCCTTCTCTATACAGGTCAGTGGTTGGTGCACTCCAATATGTAACCATAAATCGACCCGAAATATCTTACTGTGTCAACAAAGTTTGCCAATTTATGCACAATCCCTTTGATACTCATTGGAAAACTGTAAAGAGAATTCTAAGATATCTTTCTGGCACTGCATCTCATGGTCTTCAATTTTCTCCTTCAATTCACTCTCATCTGGTCGCCTACTGTGATTCTAACTAGGGTTCAGACCCAGATGATCTCGTATACTCTCCGCAAGTATACCGATCGCACAAGTAATAAAATGATGAGTAAAGTTCGTCTCAACAGGGATTAGGATATAATATCAATTAAACTTTTCTTTTAAGAATGGAAGATTTCAAAGAGGGTTTTGACAACAGTATTATCAATTTGAGTAAAATTGAATTTTGAAAATAAAATGACTTGTTTTTGTATTTTTGTTTTGTGAAATAAAAACAATAAAATTGAAAATTGTTTTGTAAAGAATATGAGAAAAGCATTGTAGCCAGGGTTCATTCACCAAATGATCCCCGCATTTTTACTCCGGATTGATTTACAATAATTATTTATATAATCACTCAGATCAATTATCATCTAAAAATATTTAATAGTTAACCCTCAATTCCTTGCAGGGTTAACCTTTTAATCCCATTAGAAACCCCAATTCCTTGCAATTTTTCTCATGGGATCAAGCAATGGGCGCGATGATTTAAGCATCTGCAATCGTATACACATCTATTCCTAGCACGCATACAAATTGTTATCTTACCCCCTTTCGAGATCAAAACCCCAATATTCCTATCTAAGGTTTTGATCCTCAGAATATCCCCAACTATCAGAATGATTAACTCTAACAAAGGGAATATAAAATTCACACAGAGTAAAGATAAAGATAATTATATAAATCAAAAACCACAAATCAATCCTTCGAATCAAAGGTTCACATATGGATCGTGACCCTGACTACAATAAAAAGATCTAGCCGATCAACATCATGATCGCTGATCTAAAATTCAACATAAAATTAAATAGAAGATAAAGAAATACTAGAAAAGAGATGAAGAACGAAGAACGCCTCCAATGCCCTTCTCCTCCAGTTTCTCCAGATCCAGATCTACCCTCGCTTGTGTGTCTCACAATTGTGTCTGAAATTCTGTCCCTCCGAATGTCGAAGTCTGAGTGACCTAATCGATAAAAGATGCTTTTATAATGTTTTATTTCCTTTCCAAAAGTGCCCATCAGAAACACGGTAGATCTGTCCCGCAAACCGGCGCCAGTTGGCGCAAGTTTGTGCCACGCCACTGCCTGATCTGAAAAGTCGGGACTCGAAGTAAATAACACGGCGCCAGTGGGCGCCACAAGGGTGCCACTTGGCGCCACTCCTTCACCACCTTGGTGGCGCCACTTTGCGCCATTTCCTTCCTTATTTGGGCGCTAGGTAGCGCCAACTTCTTCTCCAATTTGGGCGCTACCTAGCGCCATTATTTCTTGCTTCTTTGGCGCTAGGATGCGCCATTTCCTTCCTGTGTAGGTGCTAGACAGCGCCAAGGCTCTGTGTTATGGCACTAGGTGGCGCCACTTTGGTGCTACTCAGCGCCACTTTGGTGCCTTCTCTGCAAAGTTCGTAAACTGGCGCCGGTTTGCGCCAGTGTGGCGCCGGTCCGTGCCATGCTTCTGGGACTTGTAGTGTGTTGCACCCGTGTAGAATCGCATTAACATGTTTTTTATAATTCTTCATTTATTTTTCCTGTAAAAATAAAATAAAAGGTGAATATTATTGACATACAAAGAATCAACATAATTAGCAAATATGTATTTAATTTGCTCTCTTATGACTCAATTCTTGTCAATTTTATCACAGAAAATTCACATTTGCCAGAGGCACATCAAACCATTCCCAGATTTAATCGTTGTTGTCCCCAACAATGTAAAAGATTTAATCCAGGAAATATTCACTTAATCCAACATATCAATCATAGACACTATCAGATACAATATGCCATGCATGCCTGACTCGATATCATGAACTTCCAATAATGTCATCAGCTTCTTAAATATACAAGTCTACATTGATTAACCCTCACACGGATAAATAATGTTCACTCAACACTCAGTGTTTAAGGGTATCATGAGCACTCAATTACTCAATGCTATAACACTACCATATGCTTGATCATATTCTCAAAAATTCTTAAAATTGAAGAATCAAACACATGCATCAATTGATCAGAAGGACTTCACAGGTTGTAACTTGGCCGGGGTAATAGGTAGGAAAATTTGGATAGCAGCTCAAACAACCAAGAGATTGAAAACTGATATTATTTCATTTTTAACAAATTCAACTCAATTATTTTGCTACACTAACATTCCCACAGAATTTCGGGAATTAATTCCTTCCTGCCACCTTTTATTTTTTTCCTTTTTCTTGCTTTTCACTTTACCCTTTTTTTTATAAGGGTATATATGAATTTTTTTCAATCCCTTAATTCCTTGACCTTTATGGAGCTTACCTCAACACATTCATTGATTCAATCTCAACTAAGGTAAGTCCTGTGGATATTGGCTAAACATTTAATCAAGCCACAGGTCATTTTACAACAAATCAGTTCAGGCTCAAAAAAGCTAGCAAGGGAAAATTTCATATAGGTGGTTTATTTTGGCCAATGGCTAATAAGAACAAAATGCCTTTATCATATCAATCAATGCATACATCACAGAGAAACAAATCAAGTTCTAGAGTATTACAATAGTGAGGCCTCTCAACAAAAATTTCAGTGTTTAGGCTCAAAACCTCACAGTTATGGTATCAATGCAGACTCAAGAAGATTTGACTTCAGAAGTTATCAGAATTCACAATATTAACTCAGACAAATGAGCATTCATACAATCCAATTATGCCTATGCAATGTTATGCCAGAAAGTCATACAATATATTTCCTAAAATTCAATCATGTACATTAACAAGATGAGCACATTTAAACCTGGGATTTGCTCAAAACACACATTTTTTTTATATATAGCACACAAAATAACTAAGAAAATTAAAAAAGTTAGAATATCTCCCCTGACAGAAGAATTGCAGTTCTAAGGTGCAAGCCTACCATTCCCAGATTTAGAGCATTGTTGTCCTCAGCAATAATTAAACCACATGAAGGAAGAAAAAACTGCACAATAGAACAAACAGTGGCATATAGAAGAAACTATAATGCACACATTAAAATATCAGAGAAAAATATACCAACACAAAATAACTTAAAAATATGAAACAGAAAAATAAACTAATATACAAAATCTCCGTCAGCAAGGAGATATGATCAGCCCTCCATGTCATCCCCCTCAGCAGTGTGGGATGACTCAGCAAATGAAGGATCTGGTGGTACTGTGTGCCATGGTGTATGGGACCACCATTCACAGATTTGATCCAAACCATGGATCCATGTTAAGAACTCTTTGAAGCTTTGATTTTTCCAAGAGATAGAGTCTCGGTGTCTCTTGTCAAACTTCAGCTCTCGGTGTCTTTTCCAACTTGTATCAAAGAAGTTCACTCCTTCCTTTCTTCTTACCTTCTTCTTTGTAGGAGTACGCCTCTCTTGAAGTGTTCTCACCTCTTTGACATCATAAATTAAATTTTTAGGAAGATCTTTCACTTCCACTTTTGGGGTTCCATCTTCTTTGTCCTCATCTTTGAGATTTTGAGGAAGCTCAATTGCTACATCTTTTTCTTCCTTAAATACTTCAAGACTAAAATAATCGTCTTTGTGAGAAGACTGTTTCAAAGAATCAAAGACATGAATAGTAACAGTCTCATCATTCATTCTTAGCTCTAACTTCCCGCTTTCCACATCAATTAGTGCACGAGATGTATTTAAGAAATGTCTAACCAGCAAAAGTGGCATTTCAGCCCCTCCTTCCATATCCAACACTACAAAATCAGCAAGGAAGATGAACTTGTCTACCTTTACAAGAACATCTTATATTATTTCACTAGGCTTTCTTACAGACTTATCAGCAAGTTGAAGAGATGCCAAAGTGGTTTTCAAATTAGTAATCCCCAGAGATTTACAAACAGACAAGGGTAGTAGATTTATATTTTCCCCAAGATCACACAAGGCTCTACCAAATTTGGTGTTCCCAATTTCAATAGGAATATTGAAGCTCCCTGGATCATGACGCTTAGGCGGAAACTTCTTCGTAATTATAGCACTACACTATTCAGTGAGTGTCACCGTTTGGCATTCCTGCAACTTGTGCTTCCTTGACAAGAGGTCCTTCATAAACTTGGCATAATTGGGCATGCCAGCCAAGGCTTCAGCAAAAGGAATATTTATATGTAATTTCTTGAAAATATCAAGAAATCTGTTATATTGTTGCTTTTGAGCATCCTTATTGAATCTGTCAGGATAAGGTGCCATGGCTCGCACATATTCAGGATTCAGCTCAAACTTTTTCTTTTCAGTAACAACATGGGGCTCTTTTATTTCTCCTTTCTGAAGAGGTGTCTTATCATCAGAAGGAATCCCCTCTTCTTTATCTGGCTCCTCAACCGCCTTAAGCTTTTCTGGAGCTCCTACCACCTTACCACTTCTAGTTGTGATAAACATACAATCCTCCTTGGAATTTTTAATTGTGTTACTAGAGGAAGTGCCTGGAGTTCTATCAGCAACTTTCTTAGCCAACTGGCCAACTTGATTCTCCAAATTCCTGATGGAAGCACTCATGTTTTTAGTAGTGGCCCTAGTCTCCTCCATGAAGGCATTGGAGTGTTGAGCCATTTGTCCAACTAACCTTTCCAAATCAGAAGGTTCCTTAGCTTGGACTGATGGAGGCTGCAAGTAATTGTTAGAATTGTAATCAAGACCTGTGCCTTGACCTCTCCTCTGAAAATCGCTATTTCCAGGATGGAAATTCTGGTTCCTAGGAACGTTTCGTGGTGGAGACCTTTGCTCGTACCATACTCCATTCACTTGCACTTGTTGAGGAGAATCAGAAGATAATAAAGATGAGCATTCATTGGAATCATGCTCACCCTTGCAGTATTCACAAACCACAGATGCAACTTGCATAGTGGAAAATTGCATCTTGTCCAACCTTGAGGTCAAATTTGCTAGTTGTTGTGCTAACAATTTATTCTCAGCCAGAACCGCATCATTGTTATCCAGGTGTAGAATCCCTCTCTTAGGCTTGGCTGTCAAACCTTCATTTTCATTGGTAGCCATTCTTTCTATCAATTCCAAAGTCTCATTTGCTCTCAAGGATTTGATGCTACCACCTGCTGCACCATTTAGCACCATCCGAACTTCAGGTTTACACCCATTGAAAAAAATTCTGACTTGATCACCATTGGTCATGGGGTAATGAGGACATCTCCTCATTAGATCCTTGAAACGGTTCCAGGCTGCACACATAGTTTCACCCTCAGCCTGGGTGAAATTGGTGATATCATTCACCATCTGGTTAAACCTCTCCGTGGAAAAGAACTTAGCAAAGAATTTATTTGATAGACTCTCCCATGATGGAATACTTCTTGCTGGAAGCCTTTCCAACCAGTTCAAGGCTTTCCCTTTAAGAGCAAAGGGAAACAGTCTCAGCCTGACTGCATCATTGGACACCTGGGGGTGTTTAGTGGAGTCACAGATCATCATAAATCTGTCAATGAACCTGTGAGGGTCTTCATCAGCCTCTCCACCAAACTGAGCACGCTCTACCAACTGAATATTGGCAGACTTGAGCTCCCAATGGTTGTTCCCCACTTCTGGATGAACGATGCTTGGATTTGGTCTATTGAATGCTGGTGTAAGAATCATATCCATGAGTGGATTGTCCACTTCATCATTGTTCCCAGCCATTGTTTGTGCTTCTTCGAACAGAATTCCCAACTCGTTGAATGCAAACTTCTTCCGAGCAAATTTTCTGTTCCTCTTTTATGCTCTAGTGATTTCCAGATTAAGTGGAAATTTTGGAATTGTACCTCGCATACAACTCAGAAAAGATATCAGTAGCACTATTCAAATAAAATGAAAATTAAAATAAATAAAGAAAATAAAAATATTCATAAATCCAATCCTAAAGATCAAGATTATATGATATCAGAAACGCCAATCCCCGGCAACGGCGCCAAAAACTTGATGCTCTCCGGCAAGTGTACCGATCGCACAAGTAATACAATGATAAGTAAAGTTCGTCTCCACAGGGATTAGGATCTAATATCAATTAAACTTTTCTTTTAAGAATTGAAGATTTCAAAGAGGGTTTTGACAAATATTGTCAATTTGAGTAAAATTGAATTTTGAAAATAAAATGACTTGTTTTTGTATTTTTGTTTTGTGAAATAAAAACAATAAAATTGAAAATTGTTTTGTAAAGAATATGAGAAAAACATTGTAGCCAGGGTTCATTCACCAAATGATCCCCGCTTTTTACTCCGGATTGATTTACAATAATTATTTATATAATCACTCAGATAAATTATCATCTAAAAAGATTTAATAGTTAACCCTCAATTCCTTGCAGGGTTAACCCTTTAATCCCATGAGAAACCCCAATTCCTTGCAATGTTTCTCATGGGATCAAGCAATGGGCGCGATAATTTAAGCATATGCAATCGTATACACGTCTATTCCTAGCACGCATACAGATTGTTATCTTACCCCCTTTCAAGATCAAAACCCCAATATTCCTATCTAAGGTTTTGATCCTCAGAATATCCCCAACTATCAGATTGATCAACTCTAACAAAGGGAATATAAAATTCGCACAGAGAAGATAATTATATAAATCAAAAACCACAAATCAATCATTTGTATCAAGGGATCACATATGGATCGTGACCCTGACTACAATAAAAAGGATCTAGTCGATCAACATCATGATCGTTGATCTAAAATTCAACATAAAATTAAATAGAAGATAAAGAAATACTAGAAAAGAGATGAAGAACGAAGAACGCCTCCAGTGCCCTTCTCCTCCAGTCTCTCCAGATCCAGATCTACCCTCGCTTGTGTGTCTCACAATTGTGTCTGAATTTCTGTCCCTCCGAATGTCGAAGTCTGAGTGACCTAATCGATAAAAGATGCTTTTATAATGTTTTATTTCCTTTCCAAAAGTGCCCATCAGAAACACGGTAGATCTGTCCCGCAAACCGGCGCTAGTATAGAATAAGTGAGAGAGTTAGAGAGTGTCAGCCTACAAGCTTTTCCTTCTCTTTTATATCTCTTTTCCCACATGCATGGGCCTGGGGCTCTTCTCACCAACAACATCTACGCGCGCTCCTTTCGCACGAACCACACAAGCATCCACAAAAATCCCACTAACCAATTTGTAACAAACTCCATGTCACTATTCAGTTCAACCATGTATAGAATGAAAATGACTCGATTCGGCTTCAAGATTCAAGTGGCTAAGGTTTAAGGGGAATGGGTTGTGGCTTTGGATGGCTGATTCAAAAATGGGAGCTTTACGGTTTGGTTGTTTTGGAGGGATGGTCAGATATAGTGGGTTGATTGATGAATTATGGGTGTCTAGGGTTCACTGGTTTGGGGGGAATGAGGTGCCTGATCAGTTTGAAAACATAGACCACATCCAGCCACGTCTCCCACTTTCAGTGTTTCTGTTCATTGGGTTGCAGCACATTTTTGAAGATTTTTTTCTTTACTTTGCTGATTTAGCCTTCACTTTTTGGGCTTGAACCATTCTTTCATTTTTCTTTCTCCATTGGGCTCAAGTTTGGATTTCTGCATGAAAAAAATATAATTAATGAAAGCCCTTGACAATTAAGTGCAAAGTGTGATAAAAATTAGATATAATACGATCAAATCTATCACTGTATCACTAATCTTATTATTCTAAAGTCTATTTTTAGAGACTTATCATATTACATAAAATCATTTTGATTTTTCATAGTGAGTGATCCATGTTTTTAGGCAACAAATCCAATATGTGTATTAGGCTTACGGGAAAAGTGTGCACTTAAAATGACATAAATTATGTCATTTCATAGACATATATATAAAATATGGTAAAATCATTTCTGCGGCCGCTTTACGTACAACAACGACAGGTGTATGATTATGATTCCCCACATTTAATGCTTTCATCTTTGTATGGTTATGATTATCTGTATTTAATACTTTCACGTATATATATGGCAAGTATTTGATTGATGCACGTACAACAACTGCAAAAATGTAAATCCCATAATATATATATATATATATTAATATGGGTCAAGATCATTTTACATCAGTGTAAGATACACTCTCAATCTTGTCCGTTGATCCCATTTATATCTAAGAGCTCTAATTTTTTAGTAATGTGAGCCATTGGATATAAGTGGATCAATGGTCAAGATTGAGTGTAAAACTTCTAACTCTTACACAGTTGTAAGAATATCCTGCCCCTAATATATATATATATATATATATATATATATATATTTGTCTTTCTTTTTTTTAGTGAGATTCACATCTCTTTGGGCCTATTTGAAACACCTGATAGAAAGGATAGGATAGGATATGATAACTTATCATATCCTGATTAACTTATCCTATTGCTTTATTTTATCCTCCCAACACATGATAACTTATCTTAAGGGAGGAGTTGGGTTATGATTAAATAGGATATGATAGTAATATTTGATTCCCAACATATCCCTAGCCTATTCCATTGAAAAGAAAAACCTAACACTAACTCGACCAGCAGCGTCCAGCCTTTCCTCTTCCGGTGACCAGCGAGTGGTAACCGGCAACCGACGATGAGCTACTGACTTCCGGCGAAGATTCTCTTATTTTAGGTTATCTCCGTTCTCTTTTTTTTTCTTAAGCTTTTGTTTTCTAGTTTCTCTTTTCTACCTTTTCCACATGTTTTTTTTGGTTTTGTTTTATTCTCATTCATCAGAGAATTGAAGAAAGGGGATGATTACTTTAGATTTAGATTTCCACTTTAGATTTTCTGCAATTGCACTATTTCAAGATGATGACAATACATATGGGATATTTATAAGGGATTAAAGCAAGTCATAGTGAAATTTAAAGATATAATTTAGATTCGCATTTTTTCCTTTTTGTTAAGAATACAGTTTGGATATCCTGAAGAAAAGTCTTTTCATTTTGTTTTGGTTTATAAATATGATCACAGTGACGAGACTATCTCAGTGGATAGTACTTGTTCTGTTGTTTTGGCTTTCTGCATTTCATTTTCTTTATTTTTCCTTTCATTCCTATAGTTGAGCTCAATCCTTTTGGATTTAAGCTAAATTTACTAAGGGTTGGGTGACTGAGATGCCAACCACAGTGACTGGTGTTGATTTCTTTTCTAAAATAAATGTTTAATTTCGTTAGTTCAATTTGGATTTATCTGTTCAAATTTTATTTCATTTCGGCCATATGAAATAGGTTTGCTTAGGGGGAATCTATTGGGAAATAAATTTCTCTGGACAATGAGTTGAGCTCATGGACTAAAATAAGTGATTATTTGAGGGAGTAATTCAGAGATAATTTTTACTCCTCCACGTGGCCAAAAGGACCTGAGCTTCAAGCTCTTAGTCTCACCTGCTTAAGGATAAGTTGTGTGAGAATAAAAGGGAAAAGGATTTTTAAGGGATTAAAAATTCATAGTTGTCTGCCAATTGAAAAAAAATTGTGAAAGAATCTTGTTAAGCAATTGGACACTAGGGGCTGTGGGGAAGGAATCAGACTCAACCCATTTTTCTAACTAGATTTCTTAAAACTTTGTCAAATCTGTTTGTTTTTAATTTAGTTACATTTTTTAGTAATCCTTGCAAAAACATAACCAATTTGAAAAATCTAAAAATAATTTTCTCAATTTATTTTATTTCTTTCATTTTGTGGATTAAGAAATTATTTTAAAATTTAAATGAAAAAACTCCAATTGAATTTTTAATCTTTTGTTTGCTTATTTTATTTTCTGTTTATCAAACATAATTATAGTTTTCTTTTTAGTTAAGAATTCAGTTTGAAGCAATTGCAAATTTTAGTCAAGTCAAAAATGCCAAAGATTCGGATGGAAACTATAACTGGAACTCAAAGACCCTCCTATATTACTCTTTAGCAATAACAACATAATACAAAAATATTTATATTTGTGGTAGTGCTTACTAGGCAAGCAATTGATTAAACTGTTACACTTTTTATTTTATGTTTTGTGTAAAAATTAAAGTATTAGGAGAAGAAATATTGATTAGTTTTAAGATTCGAGCGTTGCTACAATGATATCAGTTAACTCGAGATATTTGGGCTGCTAATGATAGAGAAGGCTATTTTGGAGGTGTATTGGTACTGTTCTTTCATGGATTTTCAATGGAATATGTGAGGGAGGGAGTGTATTTAAACAACAGTAATCAAAATGTCATTTTTCACCAATTTTTTTACATGTCACGCGAATAGTGTTATTTCTCAATCCGCCGCGGGGGCAAGTTCGCTATCCGGTATAGCAAACTCGGTTTATTGACGTGTCACATTTCTAGTGAACACTAAATTCACTACACGGGTAGCGAACTTCATACTTTAAACAAACAAACAAACAAAAAAACAGTAGCAGTGCGTGCGCGTTTTGTGACTCAGTTCGCTGATTACTCTGACAACCCTCTTTTCTTTCTTTCAACAAAAAAACTGTATTCCTTATTTATTTGTTAAAAACTCAGAAGAGAAAAGTGTTCGTCTTCTTTAAATGACGTAACTTGTTATTTCACTTTCATAAAGAGGGTGAATCCACACCTTTATATTTTTTATCCACTATTTTCTCTTTTATCAATTTATTTCGCTCACTTGAAATAATAACTTTACACCATCTTTAGATACACATTTTTCCCGAACTTAAAACACCAAACTGAATCATGTGTAGTGTGTGTTACAAGTTACAACCTTCGACCCCGTACACCGCTTTTGTTACGGTTCGTCTTTTCTTTTGACACGGTCACATTGTCGTATTCATAATGTCAATTACGTAGTTCACATTGCATGATATAATTTTATATTATTAATAAAAAAAAGGTTAAATTCACTTTTTTTTCTTTTACTTTTTCCTTAAACACTTTTCATGTTATTGTAAGAGAAATATTTTCTTATGTTGTGATGGTTTAATTTATGTGCAATTTTTTTAATAAGGCTCATTACTAATTAAGTCGCAACATAAAAAAATAATTCTCATATTTTTTTATACTTTAAGTCTGTAATTAAGTAGAACGAGTTGAAAGTAATTATTTCTTGGTTTATTTTAGTTCATTATAGGGTTCTTCTTATCATTGGCGGAGCCAGCAAGATTAATGAACCAAGTTCAACAAAATTTAGTTGGTTTCGATCATTAAATTTTATTCCTTCAACTTATTCATAATTATTTTTTATTTTCTTTTAGGTAATCTACTCATTATTATTTATTCATGTATAAAACATGACTAGTTTTTTAAAACTAGCCCGGGCCTGAAGTGGCTCCCGCCACTGCTTTTTATGTCATTGACTCTTATTTATTGGGTTTTATAACAGTTATGTTGTAGGAAGAGTGATTGTGTTATGTTATAGAAAATCGTTTTGCGTGTCATAGTTTTTTTTGCTGCGGGCCCCACAAGATGTTGTGTGTGTAGGAAATTTCATAAGGTCATGTTAAATGAGAAATGATAAACCCTTATTTATTATGTATAAATATTATTAAGCTTTTTGTAAATATTTTAAAGTCCTTAGTTAATACTTTTTAAACTAATTGTTGCGCAAGATACTTTCAATAACTGTGTTTAAGCTCCCCTTTTTGGTAATACTTTAGTAACTCGGGATAGTTAGTGGGTTCATTATGCTAAAATAATATTTCTAATATAATAATCTCATAAAGAATAAAAAAAAAAAAAGTGTGGGTGGGCATGTGTTGAGACTCGTATGTGTTAGTGCCAGCTAGAATGCACCGACACGTAAAAATTTTCAAAATTTACGTTTCAGACACGGACACGTTTCGACACGCTTGGACACGCGCCCGACACGTGGCCAACATTTGGGGACACGCAGTCAACTTTCCGACACGTTCTGACACATTTTTCCGACACGCAGTCAACTTTTTAGGACACGTGGTCAACGCTCGGACACGCTGGGACACGTTTTTTTTTTTAATCTTAAATTATTTTTTTTAAATCTTAAATTTTTTTATTTTTATTTATAAACAATCTTAATTTTATTTTGTTAAGTAAATATAAAAGAAATTATTTATAAATTGATTATTTTCTGTTATGAAATTTGACATGAAAAATTAATAAAGTATGAAAAATTACTTATATTTATATTTATGCTATGAAATTTAAATATTTGATTGATTATATGACTTATTATGAACTCTTATATATATTAAATATAAATTATATTATATATATTAAAAAAATTATTTAATATCAAAACGTGTCTCAACGTGTCGAAATATGACATTTTTTAGAATTAACGTGTCGGCGTGTCGTGTCGTGTCGTGTCCCGTGTCCGTGTCCGTGCATCATAGAGTGTGCCAATGTGCCAGTGTCACCAAGTGACTAATTTTGTTGGAAAGATGCGTAAAAAAATATGGGATTTGATTTTCTCATGTTGCATTAGAATTCAATTCTCATGTTGTGACTCAACTAGTGGTGGCCATGGCCACACATTTATTAAAAAAAGAAAAAGAAAAGAAAAGCTTTGCACGCAAATCGAAGGGTCACAACATGAGAGTTGAATTCTCATGCAACATGAGAAAAAGTTTTCCCAAAAAATATAGATCGTTCATTGACATAAGATAATTTACTTTGCATAAGTGATACTTAGCAAACGCATTTTGTTCTATTTACCGCTTTTGTTGTCATTGGTTCAATATAAATTGAGGGAAGATATTGAAGAAGAATGTAAAAATAGTTAGCTAGTAATATTGTTCCGGTAATTATTTTATTCCCAAAGAAGAATCATTTTATTTTATTTTTTTGGTGAAAGAATCATTTTATTAATTGCATTAATATATACAAACGAAACATTTGCAGCACAAGTAAAGAATGCCAAGTCGAGTACAAAAATTGACTGGGTCGCACCAAGTCACACCAGTTTTATAACATGTCCGATCAAATATAAAAATTGGACCGGTTACATGACCAGTTCACCGATTTTTGAGTACACACGATTTTTATAACATTGTTTGTAGCACTTACCAATATGTAGGGTTTGTTTCGTTGCACCACCTAATTGAGTTGTCCCCAATATGCCAATAAAACAGCACCAATAACCACGACCATGACCTTCGCCGACCCACCTACTTGGACGTTCCCTCTCGAGATGGCCCCTTCCTTTGGGGAGATGGCCCCTTCCATTGGGGATTTCCTGTAGATTTCAAAAACAAATAACATTAATAAATTAAAAATAACTTTTTTTATTATAATTAAAATTGTAGACTCGTAAATTACCTATTGGAGTTTGTAGGACAGAAAGTAATAAGGTAATCAGCAGAGGCACAAGTGAAGGTGCTAGTGGCATCGTCGTATGCATAGCTATAAGCGCTTGGACATGCGCTCTTGAAGAACTGCGAGTAGGAACTTGGTTTGCATGTCTGAGGGGTCCCGTAAGCGCCGCTGCAACAATATTGTGCATCCCCGAAAGCTTCACATGCGCTCTTACACGCCACGCACTCATTACTCGCTGTCATCACTTTTAGCTCCGTCGGACACCCTTTGTTCAAGTCCACCATGCAACCTGTGGCTGTGCAGTTCCCGCCGCCGCCATGCGGCTCCACCGTCATTGGGAGGTTGTAGCCATCGACCAAACTGACGTCATAGAAATCCATTCCTCCTGCACCGTTCAAGGTGAACTCCGCTAGTGTTGCAGGCAGGGCGCCGCCAGCTCCATTGCATTCCACTATGGAGGAGCCGCAGTCTCCCGTGATGCATGAAAATTTTCCGGTGGAGTCCGTGAAGCATAGGGTTCGACCCCATAGGCGGCCTGACCAGGCGGTGGGCACCGCGACGGCATTGGACCCGCCCGGTTGCAGGGCGAAGCCCGTGGTGGCGAGTTGTGTCATTCCAGCACCGGTCAAAATGCCGGGCCAAACGGGGTAGCTGCACTTGTTTAAGATTGTGAATGTGGCTGAATTCGAACCTGTAAAAAACAAAACACAATTAACAATTGAACATTATATGCATGCTTATTCTTTGAACGAAAACAAAGAGTTACTCGTTAGCATGAACATTATATGCATGCTTATTCTTGGATCGCTATAGTAGTTTTTGTAATTAACATATATATGATATTTATGTGAGAATGAAAAAAATCACCTGTTAGGAACTGAAAGAGAAACAGAAAGAGCAAAGTGAGAGCAAATTGAGTTGAAGCCGCCATTGCTGAAAAATGGCACATTATTAATGCACGATGAAATGTAAATTATGGATGGAGCTATTTGGCTTCTCGAGTTGGATGCTATCTGAAACAGGGTTTTGCGGAGTGAGAAAGAGAGAGAGGGGATGAAAGATGAGATATATATATATACATGCGTGCATAAATCCTTGTGTGAACATGAGATATATAGATAAAAGACGTCATTTTAGGAATAAATGCAGATAACTTATATGTAGTAAGTGCATAAACATTTTTCCCATTTACAAATTATATTAATATTATGTTTCTCGATTTAAGATTTGATTTATATATTGTTTTATATTAGTTTATAGGGAAAAGTTATACGTACTACTTATTTTTCTTTCTATCTCTTACTACCAAATCTTAACCGTTGATTTCCGTCAATCTAACGGTTATAATTTATTACAAACTAATAATTAATTAATAAATATGACTCTATAAATTATAACCGTTAGATTGATGGAAATCAACGGTTAAGATTTGGTAATAAGAGGTAGTAAAAAAAATAGGTAGTAAGTATAACATATCCCTAGTTTATAATTGTTTATTTTAATAATTAATTATTGTAAATTTTAAATACATCAATTTGTGCTGTTAGAATTTAGAAAAATCTCTTAAATAATTTATAAATAATGTTAATTTATAGCAAGTGGCTGATGAATGAAGTCAAGGTGAGGTCAGTTGGAAAGTTCTCTTTTATGTTATAAAAAAAATAGTTCTCTTTTAAAATTACCAGTTTCAATCTAGTTAATTAGATATATATATATATATATATATATATATATATATATATATATAATTTCAAAATTATTTGATTGTTTTGGAAAATTAATACATATCATTCTTAATTTTTCAAAATTCAAATTCTTTTAAATTATTTAATTAGATTATTATATTTCTTAAATTACACTTAAAAAAATTATATATATATATATATTTATATATATATATAAATTAATTATTTAAATATTAAAAAAAATAAAATTTTTTTTTGTTAATTTATATTTTTAGATTTCACTTAAAACTTACAACTTACAATATTTTATTTTCATTTTTGGATTTCTCTGTCGTTTCATCAATACTTTTCTAAAGTAGATACATATCCAAGATCTAAACTAAAAATTACTGATTAAGCTACAAAAATCCTCTGTCACTTGATCCACATATTTGACGATTATATAATTTTTTTTTATTTACTTTATACTTGTTAGTTTTCATGCAAATTTTGTCTTTGGTTCTCTCTGTCTTGAAAGTTGCCAAGGCCTTTTGACCACATGCTTCCTACTATGAATGTCATAAACCAATAAGCAATACAATGGCGTTTTTCAATAATTGTTGCATTATTATTTTTTCAAACATAATAATAACTCGGTGTCCTAAAGGTCACCAACGCGGTATCCAAAAATATCACAACCTTTGAAGCTCCACACAAGAAGAACAAGATGATCTGTGCCTTCAATGTAGGATCGCTCAAACACAGAACCAACAAATAAAATAACTATTCAACAATATCGTGAGGACTTGTGGAAAAAGAGAACAAAATTCTGTGAAATATTTTACTAAACTTCGTTGCTTCTCAATTCTCTCTATTTCTCAAATAATATACTAGACTATTTATAGGTTATAATTTGAATTTCTAAAACTGCAACACTAAATAGTCATAAACGCAATTAAAACCAAACTTAATTACAAAAAAAAAATAACGACCGACTCTTAAACTCCATTATTGCTAAACTTATGACTCATAAATTCCATAACAGACAAAATCAAAAAAAAAAGACTCCTAAAATAAATGTTAACCTGATTACTCATAAATTTCATAACTGACAAATTCAAACCAAAAACTCCTAACATGAATGTTAAACTCACGACTCATAGATTTCATAACTGACAAATTCAAAACAAAAACTCCTAAAATAAATGCTAACCTTATGACTTATGAATTCCATAACTGGCAATTTCAAACTAAAAACTCCTAAAATAAATGTCAACCTTATGACACATAAATTTCATAATTGACAATTTCAAACCAAAAAACTCCTAAAATAAATGCTAACCTTATGACTCATTAATTACATAACTGACAATTTCAAACCAAAAACTCCTAAAATAAATGCTAACCTTTTGACTCATAAATTCCATAACTGACAAATTCAAAATTTTCTGAATTAATTCCTTTAAAAATAAAACTCCACATAACTCAATATTTAATTAACTTAATTTCCTAATTTAACGATTTGCGTTCTTACAGGTTAGCCCATTTTGCCAACCCTAACTCAAAATGTTATAATTAACAAAATTACCTATATATATAAATATGTTCACACAAAACTAACCAAAGAACACCTATGGATTAGGATTACATCAAAAAAAATTCATATCAAGCTATCATATGACAGCTCTTTAACCCATATGGGGTTTTTACCCGTTTAAATTTTTAATTTGGTATCCGATTCACAATTTTTACGAATGGGGTTCATCAAGTGACGCAAGGGGTACCCAGCGACACTGAGTGCCGCGAATAACCCCCTGCGTCATTCACACGTTCAGTTTTTTTTTTTTTTTCTTTTTTCATTTGAGTATCGCCCCCTCCCCTGGGGAACTCATTGGATTGTGCCAAGTGGCACAATCTCGTTACTTCCGTTACCGTAAAACTTTGGAAAACCATAACTTTTGACTCGGGTATCTAAATGAGATGATTTTTTTTTTATTTCACACAACTTTTCGAGATCTACGCAATGACATCTCATTTGATATATTTTATCTCTCACAAACATAGTTTAGATTTGCAACACTAGTTCCACTTTTTTCGGATTTAAACTATGTGAGAGATAAAATATATCAAATGAGGTGTCATTGCGTAGATCTCGAAAAGTTATGTGAAATAAAAAAATCATCTCATTTGGATACCCGAGTCAAAAGTTATGGCTTTCTGAAGTTTTACGGTAATGGAAGTAACGAGATTGTGCCACTTAGCACAATCCAGTGAGTTCCCCAGTGGAGGGGGGGCACTCAAATGAAAAAAGAAAAAAAAAATCGAATGTGTTTGTGGCGCAGGGGGTTATTCGCGGCTCTCAGTGCCACTGGATACCCCTTGCGTCACTGAATAACCCACATTCGTAAAAATTGTAAATCGAATACCAAATTAAAAATTTAAATGGGTAAAAATTCCATATACGTAAAAGAGCCATCATATGACTCTATAGGAATTAGGATTATATCTACCAAATTACATATAAATATATTAATCTATTACTTCTAAAGGATTAGAATACATCCATCAAATTTCATATAAAACTAACCTAAGAGCACCTAAAGATTAGGATTAGCCGGTCTCCGTGTTTGCTACCTTCTAGAGTTTGGGGAAGAAGAGCGGTTGATAACCAAAGAAAGATAATAATAAAAATTAAGATTTGAAGTAAGGAGAGGGAGAGAGTAGAGGAGAACAAGAGTAGAGGGAAAATGTTGAAAAATGAATTGGTTTAGTTTGGTTAGGCCTCTATTTATAGTTGAAGTTTTGGGCTTGGATATGAGTTTCGTGCAATTATTTCCTTATTCTTGATTGATGTATCTGGCTCAGATATTGGCTTCATACATTATTTCTTTTTTATTCTTAATTTCTTATGGTTCAGAATATCGCCAACTCATCACTGACTCATTATTGACTCAATGCTGACTCATCGCATCTAATCAAATTATGTTTGTTGACTCAGCGTAATCCAATCAAACATTACCAATAAAATAATCAAACATTAAAGCATAAATGATCAATCAATTAATAATTTAATTAATTATAATTTATCATCTAATATATATATATATATATATATATATATTAAATTTAATCTTTTTAAATTTGAAATTTAACTAGAAAGATGGGAAAAGAGTTTAACATTTAATGTTTCTGCACCGAGAAAAAAGATATTTATAATAAATTTGCATTTTATAAAATTATAGATTAAAAGATAAAAATATTTAAAATTATAAAAATATATGCATAGTTGATAAAAACAATTTAAAATCTAAATTCAAAATAAAAAAAATGAGAAATGTCATATTTATACTTAAAAAAAATTAAAAATTTAACTTAAAATAAAATACAAAAAAAGGTTTAAGTACAAGGATTTTTATTTAAAAAAGTAACAAACGTTATAAATATATATGTATAGCCAATATAAAAATTATAAATTAAAAGATAAAAAAATCAAAAAATATGTATAATTATGACAAAAGAATTTAAATAAAAAAATGACATCTACGTAAAAAATATTTTATAAAAATTTAATAATTATAAAATTAAATGACCATTTACATACCAATTACCGTTTACATACCAATGACCATCTGACTAGTGTATCGTAAAATAATGTCTGCCTTTAAGTATTTTACAGGCTATTTTAGTGTATCCCACTACTTTCTGCATGACAAATTATTAATTATATTAATAATATTTATTATTATATATATTGGTTGGGAAAATATTTAATATTTAAATTTTAAATTTTTTAAATTTGAATTTTAAAAGGGTGTATTGGATTAAGATTTTAATGGATTATTTTTTGACAAAAAAATCTATTGGTATTCAATTAGGATTTTAAAGGATTGAAAAAAAGTCACTTGGTATTCGATTAGGATTTTAAAAGATTATTTTAGAATCCGTCCAAATCCATTGGTATTCAATCAGAATTTTAAACAAAGGAAAAATAATCTTGTGGTATTAAAAAATATAACGATTTTAATGGATTTTCTATTAGTGTGAATTTCGTGAGACTTTTTAGCTACAAATATAAATAGGATCCTTCTCTCACAATCTCACCCGTAACCCCTAGGATTTCATAAGATTTCTCTTTTGTAGTGTCTTCTTCTTCTTTTGGCGGGTTAACTCTCTCGAAACTGAATTCCATCATAGGAGCTTCGTCAAAGCTCAAAAATAATAGATTTTTGAGCAATTTTAATCACAAAATAACCTAGAAACAACAAACCAACATGATTCTAATATAATCCATCTAAAAAATTGCAGATTTTTTTATAGCTTTTAGAAGTTTAAAAAATGATTTTTCAAGCTATGGGTCGCGATTTTTCTTGACACAAAAAGGTATGATTTTTGTATTAAAAACAACATAAAACAGTGGAAAATAATAGTGGAACTAAAACCCTTTAACCAATGTTCGTTTTACATCAATCAAACAAGATCAATTTAAAGAAAGATTGAAACTTTTATAATATAAACCTAATATTTCGTAACAATACATTTATGAACGAAATTTCTTCGCTATAGGAAACAATTTAAAACAATTCAAAAGCCCCAAGGTTTCGACGTATCGACTGAAAATAATTTTTGAAAGTTTTTAAACTTTCATATAATAAAACTCAGAAATTCAGATTCAAAATTTTCTTAGAATACTCATTGAAAATATGCATATGATATATCGTTAGAAAACTCTTATCATGTAAAACAAAAACCCCAAAGTTTCTAAGATCAATTGCGAAAAATTCCAAACGAAAATTTTTTATGAACTTTATGTTCTATATGCAAATTTAGAATTTTTTTATTAAAAAAAAATTGGGTCTTATAATCATATATGCATAGCTCCGATGTCAAATGAAGAAGATAATTCAACCTATTGTTTAAACCCAAAAGTAAGAACGAGAAAATGCTAATGCATGGAGGACTAGTATAACTTTACATATGTAGCGAGTTAATGCTTAATAATTCTGAATGTTTTTTAAAGATTGTATTATGTTTTACTTATTGAGAAAATTATATTAGGCTTTACTTTTTCTTATTAATATAATTGTATTTCTTTATTATTTTATTTATTGACTGTTGTAATTTTGAATGTTTGTTAAAAATCATATGGGTTTTTAAAATCTTATAAATCCATATTCTCCTTTCAAATCTTATAAATTCTATTAAAATCTTATAAATTCTATTAAAATCCAATCTTATGAAATCTTGATTGAAAAAAAAGTCTTTTAAAAAAATATTTAAAGTCCTTCCAAATCTAAATATTCTTTTAAAATCTATAAGATTTTTTATCTCAAAAAAAATATTTTAAAATCGTAATCCAATACAACTTGATGGGCGGAGAAAGGGCTGAGGATGTAATGTTTCTGTAGTGGGAAAAAAGATGTATATTATAAATTTAAATTTAATACAAATTATAGATTAAACGAAAAAAATATTTAAAATTATAAATATATATATATATATATATTATAAAAAATAATTTAAATTGGTAATTAAAAAAAATAAGAAATGCCATATTTATACTTTAAAAGAAACTAAACTAAATGTCAACTTAAAAAATAATACAAAAAGAAAAAAAATTCCCTACACGTTTTTTTTTTAAAAAAATTAACATAAAAATTTTAAATATATATATATATATATTTATATACATATATATATATATATATGTATATATAACCAATTCAAAAAATTATAAAATTATAAATTAAAAGAAAAAAAATTGATTTTTCAAAAAATATGTATCATTAATACAAAAGAATTTAATTAAGAAAAATGACATCTATCGTTTTGTAGAAAATAAATGACCATCAGTGACAAGTGATCAGCATACCCCTACATCATAAAAAGATATTTGCAACTAAGTATTTTATAAACTATTTTAATATTTCTCACTACTTCCTACTTGAGAAATTGTAAAGCCATTTAATATTAATTATTTTTATGTCTATTTGATGGGAAATATTTAATATTATAGGTGGAAAAAAAGTTCAGCATTTAATGTTTTTGAAGTGAGAAAAAAGATATATAACTAAATTAAATTTAATATAAAATTACATATTAAACGAAAAAATATTTAAAAATATATGTATAGTTAATAAAAAGAAACTACATATGTATACTTTAAAAGAAACTAAATTAAAATTTACTTTTAAAAGTTAGAACAAAAAAAAATTCCATACAAGGATTTATTTAAAAAAAAAAGTATCATAAACGTTTTAAATATATATATATATATATAATTATTATAAAAATTATAAATTAAAAGATAAAAAATATATTTTTTAAAAATGTATTATAATTAATACAAAATAAAATAAATATGAAAAATGATATCTATCGTTCTGTAAAAAACAAATTATAAAAATTTAATCATTATAAAAATGAATGATCATTCGTTGACCATTGACCATCTAACTCTTGCATCGTAAAAAGATATTTTCTATTAAGTATTTTACAGACTATTTTAATTTTTACAATTACTTTATGTATGGCAAATTGTTAAGCCCATTAATAATATTTTGAACTCGATGGCTGAGAAACTTAAAAGTAAAAAAAAAAAATGACATATTTACACTTTAAAAGAAAATAAATTGAAAATTTAACTTAAAAATATTGAAGAGAAAATTTTTCCATTCAAGTATTTTTAAAACAAATTTAACATAAATGTTTTAAATATATTTGTATAACCAATATAAAAATTGTAAATAAGTATAATCAAAGAATTGAATATATATATTTAAAATCAAAGTAAAATTACACTTAGAATTATATTTAATTTTTTTAAATTATATGTGACTTTAAAATATAAATTAGGCATAAGTTAATTTTTTTAATGGAGGAAGGTTATACTTACAACTTATTTTCGTTTACAACTTCTTACAACCATATCTTAATCGTTGATTTTCGTCAATCAACGGTTATCATTTATTGCAAATTAATGATTAATTAATGTGTTTGATTTGCGACAATAGTAACAGTTGATTTGTGGAAATCAACGGTTAAGATATGATTGTAAGAGATTGTAAACAAACATATGTTATAAGTATAACCTTTCTCTTTTAACTTTTTTTTTTTTGCAATGACTGCAGATAACAATTATGCATTAAGCCCAAAACGACGTCATTTTTGGGCAAAATAAGGGTTTTTTATAAATTGGTCTAAAATGTTGATAGTTAGATGTGACAAATTAGCTAAGTATTGATAGTTAGAGGTGGCAAACTGATCTCGGCTAACCCTGCCGCCAACATTTTTTTCTTCTTCTTATATTTACGATTTAACAAACTCGTCTTTGTGTGGCTAAGTGTTTGTAAGAATATTAAATGTAATAACTCAAATATTTGTCAACTCTTCATCTAATATATATTTCACAAATACACACACTTCAGAAAGCAGATTTTGAGACAACTATGAAAAACATAGATACATAGAAATATTGACGCAGCTATAAGAACCTTTTTTGTTGATAAATATAAAAACCTATTACATGCTGATATAAAATGTTGACAGTTAGAGATGGCAAAATGGGCTCTATCCACCAACATTTTTTTTCCTTATATTTACTGTCAAACAAATTATGATGGAATAAAATTTTGACAGTTAGAGATGGCAAAATGGGCTCGACCCGGCCAGAGGGTCGACCCACCCCGCCCGCCTGCTAACACGTTTTTTCTTCATCTTATATTTACTGTCTTAACAAACCTTTCTTTGTAAGATCATTGGATTTACTGCTGTAAATATTTCATAAACAAGCATTTAAACAAAATGAATAATTATATTATGATAAATGAAAGTCGACCTCTGAAAAATACTAAAAGAAACCGAGTCAAACTATGTAATTTTTAATGACTATAAGACAAACTAATACAATGGCATTAGCATTTTCTACCAAATGATCAAACAAGATGCTTCGCAAAGTTTGATGGACCCTAAGTAATCACTAACAAGTATAAGATTGTATATATGGGTAGAGTTTCATTTGAACAAACAAAAAAAATTAACTCTTATTGATTACTCAATTAATACTTATGAATTAATCTAATGAATGGTCTTTTCAATTACCACATCCAACTTCAACTGTGAAGTGTATGTTAGAATATTAAACGTACTAACTCAAATATTTGCCAACTCCATATGTATAAAATGTTGAAATTAGGTACCATAGTGTTGATTTAAATAAAATGCAGAGATATACTTTTACGATTTGCGTTAACTTTTACGAGACAGACAAACCAATTTCTTTTTTCCCCGTGCATCGCACGAGTAATAGAATAGTTATAATTTATAGCCAATGTTATTAAACTCGGCTCGGTTGTACTGGATCACTTGTTCAACCAGTGAGTTACTGGTTCAACCAAGTAATTCAGTAAATATATGTAAATCTATTAAAAAAACTTAAATATACTTAAATACATGTTAAAAAATGATACATATTCCAAATATTTTAATATGAAAAATAATAAATTACACATCATTGTCCAACAAAAGATCAATCAAGCATATAATACTTGTGATGCTGGTGTTTTAGGTTCAGTAGATGACATCTCTAACTATAAATTAAATCAAAATTACCTGCATATTCCATAACCAAGATAATATTAGTATTGTAGGTACAAAATCTATGTAAGTTAATAAGCTACAAATCACTCAAAATTTTCAAAAGAAAATAAATCATTTGTGTGTGTGATTGAAAAAAAGAAAGGTATAAATAAATTGATGAGAACCAATCAGTTTTTTTTATGAACCGGGATGGATAACCGATTTTTACAAAAATTGACTGGGTCGCACCAAGTCACACCGGTTTTATAACATGCCCGATCAAATATAAAAACCGGACCGGTTACATGACCAGTTCACCGATTTTTATAACCTTGCTTGTAGCACTTACCAGTAGGGTTTGTTTCGTTGCGCCATCTAATTGAGTTGTCCCCAATATGCCAATAAAACAGCACCAATAACCACGACCATGACCTTCGCCGACCCACCTACTTGGACGTTCCCTCTCGAGATGGCCCCTTCCATTGGGGATTTCCTATAGTTTTCAAAAACAAATAACATAGCTATAAGTGCATGGACATGCGCTCTTGAAGAACTGCGAGTAGGAACTTGGTTTGCATGTCTGAGGGGTCTCGTAAACGCCGCTGCAACAATAATGTGCATCCCCGAAATCTTCACATGCGCTCTTACACGCCACGCTCTCATTACTCGCTGCCATCACTTTTAGCTCCGTCGGACACCCTTTGTTCAAGTCCACCACGCAACCTGTGGCTGTGCAGTTCCCGCCGCCGCCATGCAGCTCCACCGTCATTGGGAGGTTGTAGCCATCGACCAAACTGACGTCATAGAAATCCATTCCTCCTGCACCGTTCAAGGTGAACTCCGCTAGTGTTGCAGGCAGGGCGCCGCCAGCTCCATTGCATTCCACGATGGAGGAGCCGCAGTCTCCCGTGATGCATGAAAATTTTCCGGTGGAGTTCGTGGAGCATAGGGTTCGACCCCATAGGCGGCCTGACCAGGCGGTGGGCACCGCGACGGCATTGGACCCGCCCGGTTGCAGGGCGAAGCCCGTGGTGGCGAATTGTGTCGTTCCGGCACCGGTCAAAATACCGGGCCAAACGAGGTAGCTGTACTTGTTTACGATTGTGAATGTAGCTGAATTCGAACCTGTAAAAAACAAAACACAATTAACAATTGAACATTATATGCATGCTTATTCTTGAACGAAAACAAAGAGTTACTCATTAGCATGAAGTTATGTTGCTATATGCTAGGGTTCACACTGAACATTATATATATATATATATATATATATATATATATATATATATATATATATATAATTTTAAATTACAAGTTGCTACAAGTATAGTGCACCCCCCTCATGATTACAGTTTACATTATTCTTAAACGAAAACAAAGAGTTACATGTTGCTATATGCTTGGGTTTACCGCGAACATTATATATCTATCATATTAAATTATATGTTGCTGCACGTGTATATGATTTTGTCCCTGATAAAGTGATATAATTAGCAGATTAGATTAGTTTGGTTAGTTACAACTGTCAACTGTAGTCTAACTAATTCAGTTTATATTCTGTTATTAATAACAGCTTCACTTCATATAAGGATCTGTAATCTCATTGTAAACTCATTCATTCCATACAATTCTCTTTCATCATCTCTAGCTTTTCTCTCTTTCTTGATCTCTGTATATGCATCTGATACCTTACATGGTATCAGAGCTATCTTCGATGGCCACAGTTCAAGAATCATCTTCTGCTTTCGCAAGTTCACCTTCTCTTCTACATACCTTTTCCAATCCAGTATCGTTCAAGCTGGATGATTGAAATTTTTTTCCTTGGAAACAACAGGCTATGGCCACGATTAAAGGTTTCAAATTGCATAAATACATCAACAAAGATGATGATGCTGATACCAGATCTGCCGTTGAAAAACAATTTGGGAGTAACAAGATCAGCTCCTCATGTCATGGCTCTTAGCTTCGATGTCTGAGTCAATGCACACAAGAATAGTTGGTTGCAATTATTCATATGAAGCTTGGAAGAATCTTGAGGAGTTCTTCACTTCTCAAACTCGTTCCAAAATAAAACAGCTCAAGATTCAACTCAAGAACACCAAGAAGGAAGGACCTGTTTCAAAATATCTTCTACAAATTAAGAAGATAGTTGATGCACTGGCAGCAACTGGTTCCAAGATTTCTGTCGAGGATCATATTGATGCGATCTTTGATGGATTAGGTGAAGAATACGATCCATTTATTACCTCAATGACCTCAAGATCTTATGCCTACAGTGTTAATGAGATAGAAGCTACTGCTAGCTCAGGAAGAACGAATTGAAAAGCACAAGAAACATGAACTGAGTCACCTACAAGCCAATTTCACACAAATGAATTTCAGAAGAGGCAGTTCTAGATGAGGTCCTTCAACAGTATGGGGTCCTTCTAGCTTCGACAACAGAGGAGGTCCATACTTCAACAACAGAGGCAGTGCACCTTACAGAGGAAGAAGTTTCAGAAATGGAGGTCGTTTCAACAGTTTCCAAACTGGTTATAGCTTTAATGGAGGTAAACAACAATGTCAAGTTTGTGGCAAGTATGGCCACTCGGACTGGGAATGTTACCATCGTTTCAGTCAAAGTTATCCCAATCCTTTTGAACAGCAACAGGTTCCTCACAATTCCGCACCTTCCAAGATTCAGTCGAACATGACTATGGCAAGCTCAAGTGCTTCACAAAGTGATGACACCTCAGATTTCTTCTCTGCATTTGACCCTATATGGTATCCTGACTCAGGTGCCACAAATCATTTCACACCAGATTCTTCAAATCTCACATCCAAAACACCTTATACAGGTCAAGAACCCCTAAAAATAGGTAATGGCTCAGGTATGCAAATAGAGCACATTGGTCATTATGTTCTTAAGTCCTCTTCTTTAGCCTTTACACTGTCAAATTTGCTTCATGTTCCAAACTTATCCAAAAATCTCATAAGTGTATCTCAGTTTGCAAAAGACAATGCAGTATTCTTTGAATTTCATGTTAATGTCTACTTTGTTAAATCACAGGCTACCAAGGTGATTCTTCTCCAAGGCAAGATTAAAAATGAACTATATGCCTTTGAGGGTGTTGCAGTTTCAAAGTCAGCCAAGGAGTCCAAGTATCCAAGACTATTTCCTTCTTCTGTTTGTAATAATTCGAATTCGAGTCTGTCTAGTATTTCAAATACTTCTTGTTATGCTATGAATGTATCTACTCAGTTCAATTCTTCTACCCTAGGCCTTTGGCATAGTCGACTAGAACATGCAGCTTTAAAAACTGTAAAGTCTGTACTTTAACATGGTAATATTCCATTCTGCAATAAAATTGATCAGGCCACTTGCAAAGCATGTTGTATGGCCAAGATGCATCAACTCCCATTTTCTAATTCTGATACTGTCTATAACAAACCTCTCGAGCTTATCTTCTCAGATATTTGGGTACCTGCAACCGTTCAAAGCATAAATGGATCTAGATACTATATTAGTTTCATAGATGCATATAGCATATACACTTGGATTTTTCCTTTAAAAAACAGATCCCAAACCTTTGCAATATTTACACACTTCAAAGCATTGGTTGAACTACAATTTGAAACCAAAATTAAAACATTCCAAACAGACAATGGCAAGGAGTATTTCAAACTAACCCCATTTCTCATAGAACATGGCATTATTCATAGATTTTCTTGTCCTTGTGTTCATCAACAGAATGGAACAGCCGAAAGAAAACATAAACATGTTGAAACAGTCTTATCACTCATGGCTGCCTCATCCACACCTACTCAGTACTGGGAAGATGCCTTCCTCACTGCAACCTTCATCATTAACCTTCTCCCAACACCTGCGCTCCAAAACCAGTCCCTATATCAGGTTCTATTCAATAAAGTTCCCAATTACACATATCTCAGAACCTTTGGTTGTGCATGCTATCCTCACACTAGGCCTTATAACTCTCACAAGCTAGATTACAGATCCACTCAATGTACCTTTCTTGGCTATAGTCCTCATCACAAAGGCTACAAATGTCTTGCTTCATCTGGTCGAATCTTTATTTCCAAAAATGTTCTCTTTGATGAGTCTTTGTTTCCATTTACAACACTAACACAAAAGTCCAGTCCAACTCAAACTTCAGTCACCTTACCTTCCATTCCTTTTATTCCTCTAGTTCAGTCACAGTACTCTCCTCCTACTACTCAAGTAACTAATGATCATAATGCTATTATTTTGCCTACTGACACCATTACCGATGAAACTGTCTCCACTTTGCAGTTTGTTTCTTCTCCTGACAGATTAATTATAGCTACTGCCACTTCAAGTCCCTGTACCTCAGCACCCACAGAGGTCAATCCAAACACAGGTGCTCCTCTTCTGACTGAAAAAGTTATCACCGACACTCATCAGATGACTACTCGTGCTAAGGCTGGAGTATTCAAACCAAGAGCTTTAACAGTTGCACTAGAACCAACTATTGCCACTCAAGCTATGTCTCAACCTTATTGGGTCAAGGCAATGAATGAGAAATATGATGCACTAATGAAGAATCATACTTGGAAACTAGAGTCCTTACCTCCAGGAAGATCACCCATAGGCTGCAAGTGGGTCTTTAGAACCAAATACAAACCAGATGGCAGTATCCTCAAATATAAGGCACGCCTGGTTGCTAAAGGCTCTCATCAATAACTAGGGTTTGATTTTGCTGAGACCTTCAGTCCAGTAGTCAAATCAACAACCATTCGAGTGGTGCTCAGCTTAGCAGTAACCCAATAGTGGCCCATTCATCAAATCGATGTAAACAATGATTTTCTCAATGGAGATCTAAGTGAAGATATCTTAATGGAACAACCTCCAGGCTTTGTGGCTAGTGACAAGTCTCTTGTATCCCGTCTAACTAAAGATCTATATGGCCTAAAACAGGCTCCTCGAGCTT
Source organism: Gastrolobium villosum (assembly GCA_032173675.1). NCBI lineage: Eukaryota > Viridiplantae > Streptophyta > Magnoliopsida > Fabales > Fabaceae > Gastrolobium > Gastrolobium villosum. The sequence goes on from JAVKPL010009173.1 coordinate 29,754, forward strand.
GGTTTGAAAAATTAAGCTCAATTCTCATCAATCTTGGTTTCACAGCAACCAAATGTGAAAGCTCTTTATTTGTTTCATTCAATTCCATTGTCGTACTCTTTATGTTTTAGTCTACGTGGATGACATTCTGATTACTGGATCCTGTGCTCTAGCCATTAAAGCACTCATCCAGTCTTTGAATTCTGCCTTTGCCCTTAAAGATTTGGGCCACATTCATCATTTTCTTGGAATTGAAGCTCACAAGCTTCCCACTGGCCAAATTCTACTTAATCAATCAAAGTATATTTTTGATCTGCTCACCAAAGCACATATGGCAGATTGCAAACCAATGCCATCACCAATGGTCTCGGGCTTGAAACTCTCCTCCACAGATGGCTCTCCCTTCCATGATCCTTCTCTATACAGGTCAGTGGTTGGTGCACTCCAATATGTAACCATAAATCGACCCGAAATATCTTACTGTGTCAACAAAGTTTGCCAATTTATGCACAATCCCTTTGATACTCATTGGAAAACTGTAAAGAGAATTCTAAGATATCTTTCTGGCACTGCATCTCATGGTCTTCAATTTTCTCCTTCAATTCACTCTCATCTGGTCGCCTACTGTGATTCTAACTAGGGTTCAGACCCAGATGATCTGATACTCTCCGGCAAGTATACCGATCGCACAAGTAATAAAATGATGAGTAAAGTTCGTCTCAACAGGGATTAGGATATAATATCAATTAAACTTTTCTTTTAAGAATGGAAGATTTCAAAGAGGGTTTTGACAAATATTATCAATTTGAGTAAAATTGAATTTTGAAAATAAAATGACTTGTTTTTGTATTTTTGTTTTGTGAAATAAAAACAATAAAATTGAAAATTGTTTTGTAAAGAATATGAGAAAAGCATTGTAGCCAGGGTTCATTCACCAAATGATCCCCGCTTTTTACTCCGGATTGATTTACAATAATTATTTATATACTCACTCAGATAAATTATCATCTAAAAAGATTTAATAGTTAACCCTCAATTCCTTGCAGGGTTAACCTTTTAATCCCATGAGAAACCCCAATTCCTTGCAATTTTTCTCATGGGATCAAGCAATGGGCGCGATGATTTAAGCATCTGCAATCGTATACACATCTATTCCTAGCAAGCATACAAATTGTTATCTTACCCCCTTTCGAGATCAAAACCCCAATATTCCTATCTAAGGTTTTGATCTTCAGAATATCCCCAACTATCAGATTGATTAACTCTAACAAAGGGAATATAAAATTCGCACAGAGTAAAGATAAAGATAATTATATAAATCAAAAACCACAAATCAATCCTTTGAATCAAGGGTTCACATATAGATCGTGACCCTAACTACAATAAAAAAGATCTAGCCGATCAACACCATGATCGCTGATCTAAAATTCAACATAAAATTAAATAGAAGATAAAGAAATACTAGAAAAGAGATGAAGAACGAAGAACGCCTCCAGTGCCCTTCTCCTCCAGTCTCTCCAGATCCAGATCTACCCTCGCTTGTGTGTCTCACAATTGTGTCTAAATTTTTGTCCCTCCGAATGTCGAAGTCTGAGTGACCTAATCGATAAAAGGTGCTTTTATAATTTTTTATTTCCTTTCCAAAAATGCCCCTCAGAAACACGGTAGATCTGTCCCGCAAACCGGCGCCAGTTGGCGCAAGTTTGCGCCACGCCACTGCCTGATCAGAAAAGTCGGGACTCAAAGTAAATAACACGGCGCCAGTGGGCGCCACAAGGGTGCCACTTGGCGCCACTCCTTCACCACCTTGGTGGCGCCACTTTGCGCCATTTCCTTCCTCATTTGGGCGCTAGGTAGCGCCAACTTCTTCTCAAATTTGGGCGCTACCTAGCGCCATTATTTCTTGCTTCTTTGGCGCTAGGATGCGCCATTTCCTTTCCTGTGTAGGCGCTAGACAGCGCCAAGGCTCTGTGTTATGGCGCTAGGTGGCGCCACTTTGGTGCTACTCAGCGCCACTTTGGTGCCTTCGCTGTAAAGTTCGTAAACTGGCGCGGGTTTGCGCCAGTGTGGTGCCGGTCCGTGCCATGCTTCTGGGACTTGTAGTGTGTTGCACCCGTGTAGAATTGCATTAACATGCTTTTATAATACTTCATTTATTTTTCCTGTAAAAAAAAATAAAAGGTGAATATTATTGACATACAAAGAATCAACATAATTAGCAAATATGTATTTAAATTGTTCTCTTATGACTCAATTCTTGTCAATTTTATCACAGAAAATTCACATTTTCCAGAGGCACATCAAACCATTCCCAGATTTAATCGTTGCTGTCCCCAACAATGTAAAAGATTTAATCCAGGAAATATTCACTTAATCTAACATATCAATCATAGACACTATCAGATACAATATGCCATGCATGCCTGACTCAATATCATGAACTTCCAATAATGCCATCAGCTTCTTAAATATACAAGTCTACATTGATTAACCCTCACACGGATAAATAATGTTCACTCAACACTCAGTGTTTAAGGGTATCATGAGCACTCAATTACTCAATGCTATAACACTACCATATGCTTGATCATATTCTCAAAAATTCTTAAAATTGAAGAATCAAACACATGCATCAATTGATCAGAAGGACTTCACAGGTTGTAACTTGGCCGGGGTAATAGGTAGGAAAATTTGGATAGCAGCTCAAACAACCAAGAGATTGAAAACTGATATTATTTCATTTTTAACAAATTCAACTCAATTATTTTGCTACATTAACATTCCCACAGAATTTCGGGAATTAATTCCTTCCAGCCACCTTTTATTTTTTTCTTTTTTCTTGCTTTTCACTTTACCCTTTTTTTTATAAGGGTATATATGAATTTTTTTCAATCCCTTAATTCCTTTACCTTTATGGAGCTTACCTCAACACATTCATTGATTCAATCTTAACTAAGGTAAGTCCTATGGATATTGGCTAAATTTCAATCAAGCCACAGGTCATTTTACAACAAATCAGTTCAGGCTCAAAAGGGGTAGCAAGGGAAAATTTCATATAGGTGGTTTATTTTGGCCAATAGCTAATAAGAACAAAATGCCTTTATCATATCAATCAATGCATACATCACAGAGAAACAAATCAAGTTCTAGAGTATTACAACAGTGAGGCCTCTCAACAAAAATTTCAGTTTTTAGGCTCAAAACCTCACAGTTATGGTATCAATGCAGACTCAAGAGATTTGACTTCAGACATTATCAGAATTCACAATATTAACTCAGACAAATGAGCATTCATACAATCCAATTATGCCTATGCAATGTTATGCCAGAAAGTCATACAATATATTTCCTAAAATTCAATCATGTACATTAACAAGATGAGCACATTTAAACCTGGGATTTGCTCAAAACACACATTTTTTTTTATATATAGCACACAAAATAACTAAGAAAATTAAAAAAGTTAGAATATCTCCCCTGATAGAAGAATTGTAGTTCTAAGGTGCAAGCCTTCCATTCCCAGATTTAGAGCATTGTTGTCCTCAGCAATAATTAAACCACAGGAAGGAAGAAAAACCTGCACAATAGAACAAACAGTGGCATATAGAAGAAACTATAATGCACACATTAAAACATCAGAGAAAAATATACCAACACAAAATAACTTAAAAATACGAAACAGAAAAATAAACTAATATACAAAATCTTCGTCAGCAAGGAGATATGATCAGCCCTCCATGTCATCCCCCTCAGCAGTGTGGGATGACTCAGCAAATGAAGGATCTGGTGGTACTGTGTGCCATGGTGTATGGGACCACCATTCACAGATTTGATCCAAACCATGGATCCATGTTAAGAACTCTTTGAAGCTTTGATTTTTCCGAGAGATAGAGTCTCGGTGTCTCTTGTCAAACTTCAGCTCTCGGTGTCTCTTCCAACTTGTATCAAAGAAGTTCACTACTTCCTTTCTTCTTACCTTCTTCTTTGTAGGAGTACGCCTCTCTTGAAGTGTTCTCACCTCTTTGACATCATCAATTAAATTTTTAGGAAGGCATTTCACTTCCACTTTTGGGGTTCCATCTTCTTTGTCCTCATCTTTGAGATTTTGAGGAAGCTCAATTGCTACATCTTTTTCTTCCTTAAATACTTCAAGACTAAAATAATCGTCTTTGTGAGAAGACTGTTTGAAAGAATCAAAGACATGAATAGTAACAGTCTCATCATTCATTCTTAGCTCTAACTTCCCGCTTTCCACATCAATTAGTGCACGAGATGTAGTTAAGAAATGTCTACCCAGCAAAAGTGGCATTTCAGCCCCTCCTTCCATATCCAACACTACAAAATCAGCAGGGAAGATGAACTTGTCTACCTTTACAAGAACATCTTATATTATTTCACTAGGCTTTCTTACAGACTTATCAGCAAGTTGAAGAGATGCCAAAGTGGGTTTCAAATTAGTAATCCCCAGAGATTTACAAACAGACAAGGGCATTAGATTTATACTTGCCCCAAGATCACACAAGCCTCTACCAAATTTGGTGTTCCCAATTTCAATAGGAATATTGAAGCTCCCTGGATCATGACGCTTAGGCGGAAACTTCTTCATAATTATAGCACTACACTATTCAGTGAGTGTCACCGTTTGGCATTCCTGCAACTTGTGCTTCCTTGACAAGAGGTCCTTCATAAACTTGGCATAATTGGGCATGCCAGCCAAGGCTTCAGCAAAAGGGATATTTATATGTAATTTCTTGAAAATATCAAGAAATCTGTCATATTGTTGCTTTTGAGCATCCTTCTTGAATCTGTCAGGATAAGGTGCCATGGCTCGCACATATTCAGGATTCAGCTCAAACTTTTTCTTTTCAGCAACAACATGGGGCTCTTTTATTTCACCTTTCTGAAGAGGTGTCTTATCATCAGAAGGAATCCCCTCTTCTTTATCTGGCTCCTCAACCGCATTAAGCTTTTCTGGAGCTCCTACCACCTTACCACTTCTAGTTGTGATAAACATACAATCCTCCTTGGAATTTTTAACTGTGTTACTAGAGGAAGTGCCTGGAGTTCTATCAGCAACTTGCTTAGCCAACTGGCCAACTTGATTCTCCAAATTCCTGATGGAAGCACTCATGTTTTTAGTAGTGGCCCTAGTCTCTTCCATGAAGGCATTGGAGTGTTGAGCCATTTGTCCAACTAACCTTTCCAAATCAGAAGGTTCCTTAGCTTGGACTGGTGGAGGCTGCAAGTAATTGCTAGAATTGTAATCAAGACCTGTGCCTTGACCTATCCTCTAAAAATCGCTATTTCCAGGATGGAAATTCTGGTTCCTAGGAACGTTTCGTGGTGGAGACCTTTGCTCATACCATACTCCATTCACTTGCACTTGTTGAGGAGAATCAGAAGATAATAAAGATGAGCATTCATTGGATTCATGCTCACCCTTGCAGTATTCACAAACCACAGATGCAACTTGCATAGTGGAAATTTGCATCTTGTCCAACCTTGAGGTCAAATTTGCTAGTTGTTGTGCTAACAATTTATTCTCAGCCAGAACCGCATCATTGTTATCCAGGTGTAGAATCCCTCTCTTAGGCTTGGCTGTCAAACCTTCATTTTCATTGGCAGCCATTCTTTCTATCAATTCCAAAGTCTCATTTGCTCTCAAGGATTTGATGCTACCACCTGCTGCACCATTTAGCACCATCCGAACTTCAGGTTTACACCCATTGAAAAAAATTCTGACTTGATCACCATTGGTCATGGGGTAATGAGGACATCTCCTCATTAGATCCTTGAAACGGTTCCAGGCTGCACACATAGTTTCACCCTCAGCCTGGGTGAAATTGGTGATACCATTCACCATCTGGTTAAACCTCTCCATGGAAAAGAACTTAGCAAAGAATTTATTTGATAGACTCTCTCATGATGGAATACTTCTTGCTGGAAGCCTTTCCAACCAGTTCAAGGCTTTCCCTTTAAGAGCAAAGGGAAACAGTCTCAGCCTGACTGCATCATTGGACACCTGGGGGTGTTTAGTGGAGTCACAGATCATCATAAATCTGTCAATGA
>JAVKPL010009174.1:0-35672 GCA_032173675.1 Gastrolobium villosum
CCTTATAAAGGCCACGTTAGTTGCACATATAACCAATGTGGGACTATATATCTCAACAAAAATAGTCCAACTTCCTCTTGTTTTGCTTTCATCGAAATATTTCCTGTATCAAAGTATCAGACATCCCATGAATAAACTTCAGAAAAATCTCATAAACCCTTCACTGTTTTGAAGTATGTGACAACCAATTGTGTGGGACTGATCAAGTCTGAAAAGCCAACTAAAGGCTATAAGTTTCTTCTGCTGGGTCAGCATCTCTTCTACAGAACTACAGGCCAAGGGAGAGGTCAGCTCCTCAATATATTTCTTACACTTTGCAAACTAGTCCAACTTCCTCTTGTTTTTCTTTCATCGAAATACTTCCAGTATAAAAAATCAAACTTCCCACGAATAAATTTCAGAAAAATCTCATAAATCCTTCGCTGTTTTGAAGTGTGTGACCACCAGTTGTGTTCATTTATCAACAAAATTCACAAGGCCAGAATACATTATCCTCCACATTCCATGAGGCGGCTAACTTTGGTTCCTTTGGGCAAGTCTCTGTATCCTTTCCTATCTGCCCAAACTAACTTCAACAAAATATGTCCACTTGAGATAGTTTTCACCACCCCCGTCGAGCTTAATATCAATCAATAAGCTTGCAGGACATATAGTTGGAAAATTGAGTTTAACCACCAAAAACAGCACCAAAACAATTAGGCTTACCATAAACAGCATAAGCACAAACAGATTCACTAAAAAATCATCACCCAGTTACCAAGAACAGACACAAAAATGACTGGGCTTTCCAAATTCCAGCAAGACGCCCCTCTCTATCTCTGAAAAGAGAGCAATTTACTATGACACAGAACCCATGCCATATTGCCTCTACAACTACGGTTTCGAGATCTGGTCAAAATCCATATGGGTTTTCTAACCTAACCCTCTAATAGCCCTGGTCTTCCCTGAGGCAGCTGCTAAGGTCTCTCTCTCTTTCTTTTTCTTTTTTTACAGAAAATAGATGTCCTAGATGGTTGCCTACTGAAGTATGCTCGTTGTACCATGTAGAGAGAGAGAGAGAAGAAGAGAACAATTAATGACATGATTTTTATAGCACAGCCTCCCCATGTATATATACTACTAAATTAAGAGTGTATTACACTTGTAATAACCCAAGAAAAATAATATTAACAACATTAATAATAATAATAATAAATAACAATAGTGTGTACCCTTATGTGTATAATTATATCATGCCAGACATGTTGGGTTTAGCATAAAGTGGGGTTATAAACATTAATATATTTGGTTGACACTAAATGTTAGTGGTATTGGTTATCATTTAATTGGTAATATGAACATTTATTTTCATTTAAATGTGACCGTTACAATATGTTAATGATAATTAACGCAATTATGATGACCATTGATATTACGTGCAGATTCAATAATTGAAATAAGTATGATGACTTTCGATATTACCATAATTAATGTCTCAGTTACAAAACTTCAGCTATAAATAGAGCTTAGCCTAACCAAACCAAATCACTTCCAATCCTCAGCATTTCGCCATCTTCTCCTCTTCTTCTCTTTCTTCTTATTTCAAATTTTTATTTTGTTAATATTTTCCTAGCTACCAACCGCGGTTCTCTTCTCTTATCGCTTTTCCTCCTAGAAGTCATCAAACACGGAGACCAGATAATCCTGCTCCTTAGGGCATCTTGAATTAGTTTTAGATGAAATTTGGTATACGTAATCCTCTAGGTGATCGTCGGAAATTTGGTATACGTAATCCTCCAGGTGATTGTAGGATAATTTTATATTAAATTTATTAAATGTAATCTTAATCCTTTGGTAATTTTAGGATGTTTTCATGTATTATATGTAACCCTAATGGTATTTAAATTAAATTATTTTAACCTCTAGAAATTAATTAAATTAATTATTTGGACTTTGGCTTTACTCTAATAGATGTGGATGTTAGAATTATGATTTGGAAAATTATGATATGATGATTGGATTTGGGTTTTACTCTATAGATGTTGAATATGAAAATTATGATATTCTTGGATAATGGATTTGAAAATGATGATAGATTTGGAAATTGTTATTCTTGAAAAATTGAATTTGGAAATTATACTCTTGATTAAATTGATGTGGAAATTATGAAAACTATTTGAGGAAATTTTCCAATTATAAGAATTGTGACAAAGTTGAATTTTATTGATTGTGTGCGATTGTAATAAATAATAGTAGGAAGATAGCTTTTGGTATGGTACCTCTTGAAAGGGATGAACACAACCTTTGGGCTTTATGCCTTCGATATTACATGATATGACAATGATGTTTTCCGTTCTTCCCAAAGTGGTATCTGGCAACAGAGTTTCCCGGGGTACTAGTAGCAACTTTGGGGAGAGGTGTGCACACTAGGATTTGATATTTTGATTATACGTGGCTGGCAACAAGGTTTCCCGGGTCACCGGGTAGACTGGCAACAGGGTTTCCCGGGTCTACCATGGTTCTCTTCCCACTAAATGGACTAAATAAATATTAATATGATTAATAATGAGTTTATACTTGATTTGAATTTTTGAGTTATATTACTTGATTTGATTATTACGAGTTATATATTTTTTGTATATTGGATTGAGATTACCAACTTTGCTGACTGTTTGTGTTTGTGTTTGTTTGGCTGCAATAATCACTCTGGTGAAACCGGTTGCAAAGGATGGGATAACGAATCAGATATTTCTAGCTAAACTTTAGTCTTTGGTTTTATTTTAATGTAATAAATTTAGCCTTGCACTTGTCCATAGTACAAGTGCGGCGGTAACATTTCCTAAATTTGGTTAATTTAAATTTCACAGTTGTTTACGATTTTAGAAATTTTATATTATTAAGAAACTGTTAAGAATTTGGGAGTGTTACAACAATGCAGTACAAAATACATCTGGACCCAGCGCACATTCCATCAGTATCTCCTAACAATAACTCTTAACAATTTTGTAAATTTACAAATCTGAAATTTTATTTCTCAGCAGAAGCTTTAACTCTCGCCCCACCTTAAGTTCATTATAGATTCGTAACAGGTCAAATACCTTCTTCTTTTTGTGATCAAATGCATTTCCCAAAAAGGTAACTTTGCAACTGAGAAGCATATTCACTTCTAAGGTGAAAGCAGAAAAAATATAATAAATGACTGATGGAAATTCATGATAAGAAAAATATTACCTTGCACTGACACTGGCACAGACAGTGCAGCTGCAGCTTGTATCCTGATCTTATAATTTGATGAATCACGCAACAGTTGCAGAAGAATACCAAACACAACTGGAGTCCTGCAAACAAACAACAAAGCATTCATAATAATCAGTAATTAATTATTCTAATTTATTCAACTTAAATTAGTTGACTATACATTCTAACAGATGCTAGCATTCTAACAAATGTTAATATTTTAACATGTACCAGTCCATGTTCTGCAGACTTAATGTCTCATTAAGGAATAGGTTGCCTACAGCATGACAAGCATTCCACTGGACCTATTAAACAGAGACTAAAGGTTTAAAAGAGATCAAGTGGATTAATAACAAGAAATCATACTTACTCTGAACAATCAAATTAAAACAATGCAAATATGCTACCTTAACATTCCCAGTAGTAATGCACGAAATGAATGCCTGAACTATTCTCTCCAGCCTATGAAAATCTTCCAGAGAATCTAATTGCCAATGCTGTTGAGACACCATTAGATTCTCACTAGAGATATAGGCCTCAGTCGTGCGGTCCAGGTAGTCCACTGACATGTCTTGAAATCTTGATGCTGAACATTTAAAGATTCTTGAAATATACCCAAGAGCCCTTACAGCATTAGATTTAACCTAGTAATGTGAAAAAGAAAGAATTGATAAAACAAGAATAAAAGGAAACTTCATTAAAAGGAATCAAATAATCAGTATGAGATTTACCTAATAATCCCATGTGAACAACAGGTGAAATGATAATTCATCAACACAGAAGATATGAATTATGAACATAAATCAAACCTACCTTGTCTCCGTCCTCAGTAAGACGCAAAGCACATTCACTCAATGATACAATCAACTGAGGGTTGGAGTTTGAACCTGCAACAAAAATTAAAATAAAAGAAAGGAAGAAAAAAAAAGAGATTACCAAGAGGAGAAATTTGAAATATAGAATTGACACCAAACGGTTTACTATTCAGTCACGATCTTCAAATTAAACTCACCCATATGCCTGAAGGGAAGAATGCTAACACAGTGACGAATAGCATCACATATATTTGCCAATGCCCATGAAGCTGTTATCCTTACCTGAAGTAAGAAAAACTCTGAATTCCTGCTTTAGTAGCAAAAAAGTGTATGACGATGTATGGGGTTTAAACTCAAACTGATCTTACTGAGATTAGGGCATCACGAGTGTTAATCTCAACAGCATGGATGAACATGTCAAGTACCTCTGCACTACAGAGATTATAGAACTTTTTAGTTTTACCCTGATGAATCCGATACAAAAGATTTTATAAGATATCATAACATTCACACTAATACAAGTTCCAGTATAACCTTTGACACACTTGTGGAAAACAAGAAATGATACCAATTGCTCTACAAGCAGCAGACCTCACCGCAGGCCCATCATCATGTTCAGCAGCATGGACCTACAAAATGTTTGCAAGAAAGAATGCATATCCGTTAATTCAGCACAACACAGGAATTAGACATAGCATTGAGCATGCACTATATCAAAACTTACTAAAGACGACAAAATGAAGCCCTGCTTCTCCTTGGTGAAAGAGACGAACACTGAAGAAGTCATACCAGCAAAACATGTAACTGACGCAGCTCTCACCTTCCAGTAAAAACAAAAAAAGGGACACATGCATTAAAGACACATTAGTTATAAAATATTAAAATCATATATGATAATATTCTTCAAAAAGTTAGGAAAAGAATAAATTGAAAAAAGGAAATGTGAGATATACAATATGGAGAATGCTAGAGAATATGAAAGAATATGCTATTGGGCAATGAGCTGGGCTTAATTTTGTGCATGCTTATAATACTTGCTTTACCTATAAACATAAACTTAATCACTTAGATTTGTGTCTAAAACTTGATGCACATTGTCCTGCCCACTTTCACCTCAATTTACATGTTATCAAGAGCTACATTCAAATGCAACTCACCAGCAGCCAATGCTTTAGAAATCAAATCAGACATTGAATCGGTCAAGCCTCTAGGTCATGGTTCTATTGTTCTGTTAGAATATCTAGAAGATATCGTATAATATTATGATTATAATTGAAAATAGTTTAGAGTATCTTAGATTATCTCTTGGGAACCGATTTAGTAAAAATAGGGATTACTATTTTGTCTTTCAAATCACTTCATATCATGTCATTAAAGAATATTATTAAGTCTTTATTATTTTTTTCCCTTTATACCTAACACGGTACCATCCTCGATGACATGTCCCGTCAATATTCCAATGCCAAGTTCCCTAAAATCTAGAGCTCTAATATATCATTATCTTGTCAACTTTTTTGGTGTTGTATGTCCTTTTAGTTATGTCGTAGGTCTTCTATGTCGTGTCGGTGCCCGGACCTCGATTACATTTCATCTATACAAGCTTTGTGCATATAATTTGTATGCTCTAACTTGAGGGATGATACCAAATGATGCGAATCTTGCTAAGAACAACGAGACCCCTCAATGAATTAAGGAACCCAATATCATTCTACAATCATATTTGGAAAGGGGAACTGCAACCTGTTACTGATCTTGAGGTAAGAATCTTGGTGTTGACGAAGACACCGCAGACGGTGGTGGAAATCTGTTTGATAACTCCTCAAGTGCGTAGGAGGGGAAGAGTTTGACCAAGGAAGATTTCGTCATTTCTAGGTAAAAACGATCATAGAGCATATCTTGAATTGGAGAAGAAGATTGAGCTCGTATTTCCATTAGTGTTTGTGCTGTCATCGAAAATACAAAGATTCTTACCATCTTAAGTCACCCCCTCCTGTAATGTATGTTGTTACTAAATCTCCTGGTCTGTCCAAACTTCAACAAATAATTACATGTCTGGCCAGATTAAAGTATTTCCACTGTGAATTGTGTCCAAGGTAGTCAAACTCGAGATCTTAACTAAGGTCAGAAGGGGATTGAAAGCTCGTAAATCGGGAAATTCATACAGATCATAAGATCATATTTAAAATATAAAATTATATATATATATATATAAATCAACATAAATAAAAAGGTTAACATTTAAGTCATTATTTCAAGTTAGTGGAGATGTCAAAAACAAAAACAAAAAATCAATAGATGTACGATATCTAAACCAGATCACTAATGACTGCAAGTTAGCAAATATGACTCGATTCTTAGAATCGAACATAATAAAACAATATTGTTAGAGGAAAAAAAAATTCTTACCATTGCAGAAGAGTGACATAAGATAAGAGGCATATGCTTCTCGATAGCCTCACACCATTGCTGAATTCCAGATTCACATGCTTCAGCGTTTACTTCATCATCATCTTTGCTCTCTAGCTCGTAAGATGGTGCAGATGACACTCTCTTCATCCTAATGCAATCAGATGCAAATGGAATATCCACAAATTTATCATCCGAAAGATCTTCCGTTCCTTGAAATCCAGACACTGCCCGAAGACACTCATCTAGAACCTTAGAATTTTTAAATAACTTTATCACTAACCAAAAGAGACAGAAGTAATCATTGCATTGAAATGACATCGCATATATTCGCAAACGACTGTGTAAAAAGGCTATTTATAACAAGAAAAAAGTCCGAATAAGGAATTTAGTGCTTCTTTATGCTCATGATATGAAGAATATGGAAGCACCAGTCTAAGTGACGTGAGACATCATGCCACATGAACAATGTAACGGTGTATGAATAAAAAGTTTTAAACTCAATAAAAGTACAAGAAAAATAATGGCCTATACAAGCACAATGGAAGCAAGTTCGTGCTCGCACCAATGAATGAAAGATTTAGGGAAGATTTAGCATTTAAGAAGAATAAATGTAAAAAGAGGAACAGTAAAGTTGTTACCTTAATAGCAGAAATAAGAACTTTTTCGCTAATAAATGCAGTAGGACTACCAACATGTTCACTTGACTGCCGTGAAGGAACTTCAGGGCATACAGTACAAAGGAAGCCATACACAGTTCCAGAAACTTGTTCCCAACATGCAGTCACTATGATAGGGTAATTGTGGGATACAGCTTTAAGTGCCTGCAGAAGAGTAATCTGAATAAATCAATAAACTACCATGACGCATCAACTTATTATTGAAAAATTAATAGATAAAACATTATCAATCAATAACTATTATTTCGAAGTTTGAATGCAGCTATTAGTGTTAACTTACCATGACAAAATAACTAAGGCAAGTGACCAATTTAGCTTTCAGAATCAAGCATACTACAGTTGACATTTACCCTAACCTTAATCTTCAATTTTGCAGTAAGCCATCAATTTACATTAACCTTTACCAGAAAAAACCATCGACTTATATAAAAATGATAACAGACAATATTTTAATACAATATATCATCTTACAATTATAACACTTAACTTTGTCATATAGACAGATATCTGCCCAGAGTAAAGTCAAATAATGGAAAAGAAAATGACAGGCTCACAGCACAAACAATTCCATACACCACAGACACCATCCCCAGTTATAGTTGCTAACAAATAAATAACTCAGCAATCTATGCCAAAAATTTTAAAAATTTCAAACAAGATTACCTGAAGAGCCTCAAGGCAAATGGTTGGGCAACTCCATTGCATTGAATATTTAAATAACATACAAAGAACACCTGACTTCTTTTCAGTCTCAGTATAACCTGAAGGAAAGCCAACAATGGCAGACGTGAAGCCAAATCAACGGATAGGAATAGCCTTACTACAGAATATTAGAAGCCAAACCAGTAATATTTTGAGGCTAAACAAGAGAACCACACAAATCAGTCATCCTGATCAGTTAATGCACATTATTATTGACTGATCAATATCAAAAAGCAAATCAGAACTCTACAGGCAAAGCATAGGTTTAGATTCTTGTCATCAAAGCATGTACTATATAAAGTAGAGAAGACAGGCATAAGAACATAAATGATATCTGGTTTGCAATATACAACACAGGAGATTGGATGAATTCCTAGTGTGTCAACTACACAATGGAGGGTTGATTTTTTAACCAAAAAGGGAGCAATATACAATACACCTAGACAAGTATATACAATGATTGAAACCAGACAATGAATTTGTCTATATCCTGAAAATGAACCTAGACAAGTATATCCATGGTTTTCAACACTAATGATCAAAATACTTATGTAAGGGCCTATACATGACTAGGTTTCAGAATTTCACTGCAACTCCATTCAGAAGGAAGAGTTGTGATTTCATCAGCTCGAGTTTGAATCATTCACTCTGTTTTTTGTCAACATCTAACTCCATCACAATTTTCCTAATTCTTTCCAGTAGCCACCCAATACAAGATACTAGAGTTAGCATCACTTTGCAACCTCACCCAACTTATTCTAGATTTTTTCTTCCAACTATAATCAGCTAGAAGAATTATGTCTAAATCATTCTAAAGAGTAGGACCCTACAAAATATCCTTGTGTGGACCCTCAATCCTCCAGACCTTAATATTCCAAATCTTCAACTTTCCCCTAACAGACAATTTTTGCATCAATTTAGGATGAAACAGAGAATTGAGAGAAAACATGTCTATTGCTTACAGAGTCCATCTAATTTCTACTATGATACTCATGGAACACATGGAGGATAGAAGGGATAAGTTTAGAATCCTTGGGCACGACAGATACATTAAGTACAACAAACTAATACACTAATGCAATAGTTGACTAATACATTAACAGCTATTAAGTATTAACTAGAGTCATAACAATAGTTGACTAATACACTAACATCTGCTATATATGCATAACCAATCTAGATTACTGGAGTGGGTGGTTTGTATTAGGTTCTCTATACTGAGCACGTCTCAGCTTTCTGTTTAACTGACAGCTACCACTATAGGTACAGTTAGAGGTAAAGTTATATTTAGTTAATAGTTATAATTTGGTCAAATCCTAGCACCATTGGTACAAGCCCAAGCTTAGTAACAGTAAGACTAATAACCGTAATGTTGGAACAACCTCCAAATAAAAGTTATAAAAACCCTTTACTACCTTCATATGAGATTCCCCCAGAATCCCTTAAACAAACCCCCCCCCCCCCCCCCTTTTCTCTCTCTCCTTCAAACTTACTTTCTAATCACCTGCCTTCTTTATCAATAAGGCACCAATCCGAGTAAACAATGCAGCAGAAACAAATATCAGATCATATGCTTTCACTATTAGTCAGGTATGGAATTATGTATCTCTCTCCATCAAAATAACTAGAACACTCAAATGAAAATAAAAAATATACATAAAATCAAATATAAGACTTATGCGAAAAATAAAATAAGAATGAATGAATCTTCATAAAATATAATTAACATTTAGAGGCATGAATTATGAAACAGTTGAGCTCAGGTTTTAGACTATTTCTTTAATTTTAAATGATAATTTACTCGATCATTTTCGATATCAAGAGTACTATAAAAGTTACCTGAAGAAACCTCCTCATGGAGCATCTTCCTTACTAGAGCAGAGGATGGTGAGGTACACAAAGCTAATGTCAAGCAACCAAGAGCAGCAGCCTGATAACACAGGTCAATGTCATACACACATATTACTGCCCCAGAGGGACAACAGAACTTAGGACGATCATACAACTAACCAGCAGACTATTCTGGTCACTTCTCAACCAAAACCCTTCTTCAATCCTTGTCCTAAGAGATGTAACAACAGTAGGCAACAAATTTGGTGGCATTCTTGAATATCTGTCAAAACAGCAATTTTAATGCACATCCTAAAATACTGAATATTGAAAAACCTGTGTCAACAGCCAGGAAAGCCTCTTAACAAGAGCACATTCAAAATACAAAAGGAAATACATGAATAAATAAATTTGGAAATACTAAATATTATTTTTCTGAATGATATTATACATGGTTGAGGGTTAGACCCCTTGATAATCTTATGTTCCAGATGGTCTCTTTTTAGTCCTTTTTCTCTTTATCTCCCCCCTCTTCTTCCTTTCTCCCTTCTTTTCCTTTATCTCTTTTCCCCTTCCCCATCTTCTTTTTCATCCTCTTCTTTTCTTATTTTATTTATTTTTACACCGCTTTTATTTTTACTTATATATATATATATATATATATATATATATATATATATATATATATATAATTTTGTTTATTTTTATTTTTATCCCTTCGTATTTTTCATTTGGGTGAACCTATCACCGACCCAATTAATTTGGGATAAAGGTAGCGTTGATGTTGATATTATACATAAGTTCGGTCTATTATATAGACCTAACTAAATAATTATGTGCCTAAAATAATGACTAATCTATGGAAACAAAATATTTACGATAATTACAATGATATACAATGAATATTATGAAGTAAAGAATAGTAAAAGATGTGGGACTATGTTAGGACACCACCTATCATCAAATTGTATACTAGGAAAAGTGCAGGAGAATTGAGTCATAGGAAGGGCAAGGAATGGGCGTGACTAGACTTTAGGTGGGAAAACTAGTTTTTTTCTAGTTATAACGAAAAAGTGTAGTTGGTTGGATCCAATCTATTCTTTGAAATAAACAACTCGCACACACTCCCTTTCCAAAAAAAAACCAATACACCAAGCACTATACTTAGATTTATTAGATTTGTTCCTCTTTCCTTAATAATTGATTGATGAATCCAAAATTTTCAATTGTATTTTTCAAGTGGTATTTTTTCTTATCTTACTATAATTTTGGATCAAAAACAGGAACTCAAATTCAAAGTGTATGTTTTTGTGCGAATCTTAGCAATCACTTGTTCTGATTCTACATATTGATCATTTTGAACCACGAAATCTTGGTGATCTTCTCTATCTAATGAATGGGAAGTCCGTTTTGAAATCGTCTGCCCTGCACCCACCCCCGAGTATATGCTGCAACAGGAATCACACGGGGGTAGATTGATACAATAGAAACCTCTGGTAAAATGCCCACCGGAGAAGAAACAATGACAATATCCGAGGAATAAGCATCGGCTAACTCTGTGCCAGCAGCAGCGGTAAGACATATGATCCAAGCGTTATCCTGAATGATTGGGCGTAAAGCGTCTCCTCGCAAATATAAAGAAGCAATTCAAAATATATTTTTTTTTTTTAAATATATATATATATTTTTAAATATATATATATATATATATATGCTTTAACCGGTAAAATCCTATAAAACAAGATACATATCTTTAATTAATAATATAATAGAATCGCACGATTTTTTTATATTTCATAAAATCTATTGGTCTATCGGAAGTTTTTAAGAGAACGAGGACCCAAAAACAAGAAAAGGGATGAAGGGAGTTAAGGGACGTAAGAAAGAATTAAGTAAAGAGAGAGTTGGGAAATAAAATCAATTGTAATGGTAAAGAACCATTTCAATCCAAAAGTATACACTGTTAAGGTACATTAATGGTTTAACATTTTATATTATATTTCTCTCACACGCCCCCCTCATACAATAGCCCATTGGGCTTGAAAGATGGACAACGCAAGGGCCTACCTATTTATGCTAAGAAACTCCATAATAATTTAATTATTTACTAATAGAATGGAGGCAGTGAGAACCAAACTTGTAATCACTTGATCACAAAAGCTCTGATACTCTGATACCAGTAGTTCAAATCTGAAGATGTTGGACCCTTACCATTTTGGGGTGTTTTAGTCAATGAACTATTAGATGAAATTAGGCACCTAGCCAGGGCTGCTCGTGATGATGTAGCACACAGGACTATCATGACTCTATGGAAGGCTAGGTTTCCAATTCATACAAGATTCTTCACAACCCATATGATGGAGTTGCAAAAGAATAGCAAGATTCTAGTGGAAGTTACTATGCTTCTGGCATAAACAGGTCACAACGTTTCAAGCAATGAGACCCTAGAGGAGGGAGTTCACGACCAAATCCTTACCTTGAAGAAAAAATGGAAGCTTTAGGAGGAGTATTGTTAGGCCTAAGGAGTACACTAGGAGGAAAGCTGCGGATAAGAGTCCTAGGCAAGGCAACGAATGTGTTTTAACTAGACTTTAGGCAGGAATACTAGTTGTAACATAATTGGGATCGGAAAACATAGGAAGGGAAGAAGAGAGTTTAGGTAAGAAAGAATTAAATAGAAACAGAGAGAGGAAGGGAGTTTAGGCCTCTAGAACGCTTATGTCCGATTTAGCTTATTCCCATTGTATATTTTGGTTTACATGCCTTTGATATAGCTTAGATATCATATATATTAACATTTTCTTCTTCAATTTGTTTTTAAGTTCATATCGGTTTCTTACATATACATACATAACTATAATATTCTCACTCATGCGGTCAAATAAATACTATCATTTTCGTCTTGTTAGTGAAATCCTAAAACCTTTATGTAGGAAATGCTTTAGTTAACATATCTCCTAGTTGTAGCTTCAAAGGAACATATGTTGTGGTGATTAGGCCACTGTCAAGTTTCTCCTTTACGAAAACTCAACCTACCTCAATATGCTTAGTTACCAGAATATGAGCAAAGTTAATGCCGGTCTCCTCCTCCACGTGTGGGCTTGTTGACCAAGCCTATTTACAAGGATATATCCCCTCCTTATTCCTCTATCATTGCTTGCGCTCGCTTTCGAGTGCTTTATTTTGACCGCCTCAAAAAATGAGCTAAGTGCAAAGGCATTGCCCATTCTTTGGACAATGTTTCCTCCTCCAAGAAAACAACTTCCACCGCTAGGGTCCCAATATTGTAACCCATCATAACCACATGGTGTTCTCAACTCTTCCTATACGTCACCTATGAAGCACCGATACGCCTAATTTTTTTTTTACATATCCGATACGCGTCCCAGACGGATACGTTGGTGATACTCATTTTCATGTATTGGATGAGTCAACAAAATCGATACGGTCAAATGCCATGAATGTAAACTTTAAAAAACTGAAGGGTGTTTTCTAACTGAAGATTTTTGGCAAAAAAACCCTGAATCGAAATCTGACTCACTTAGTTCTATATTCACCTCCGCCATCTCTGTTCTAAAATCGCTGAAAGCTCACTGCCATCTGCAGGCCGACTCACTTCTTCCTCTCCTCGTGCGTCTGCCGTCTGCCATCTCTGATCTCAGGCAAGTGCCGACTCACTTCTCCCTCTCCTCGACGCGATCTCGGTCTCTTTCAGTCTCTTTGCTCTCCTCTGCGTCTACCCCCCCGGTCTCTCTCTCTATATCTCTCTATTTGCGTTTGTGACTATTGTCGGTTTGTCATTTCTTTAACCTCATTTTTTCCTTTTTTATCGTGCATCAATGTTGTGTTAATTTGAGCTTTTAATTTTTGTCAACTTGTCCATATTTTTATTATTTTGAGCTTTTAATTTTTATTCAATTTGTCCATACTTTTATTTTGAGCTTTTCATTGTCCACAACAAATATATGTTTATTATGATTATGTTTTTTTTTAACATGCTTATGATTGTAAATTCTATTTTTTGTCCATTTATTATGATTTTATGGATAATCTATTATTTGTGCTTATGATTTTTCTTTTATTATATTTTATTAATGTGAAATACACTTTATATATTAAAAATATTATTTAATACTAAGACGTATCGTAATGTATCGAAATATTAGTATTTTTGAAGTAACGTATCGACGTCCCGTATCGGGAACGTATTGAAATTGTCGTGTCGGTATCGGTGCTTCATAGTACGTCACATGCAAGATTCACGACTCAAAAGACATCCTTTGGGTCACATCATTGTACGCTATATTTTGTTTTAGGTCGTAGGCCAAGAAGTAATCCGGTAATTGTTCCTCGCTGAGATTAACAGCTTGGGCTACCAAGCCCTCAAAATCTTTAATATCCTCCTCCATCATACCTTCATGTCAAAGCATGGCTGACCTCTCATAAATGCTCTCTAGTGTTGAACCACCATATCTTTGTATCATGGCCATCGTTAACCTGTCCCAATCCAAACTTGGAATTTTCCTTTGGAGAAATTGAAACCATTGGACATTACCACTTTCCAGCTTATGAAGGAAAACTACACCTTCTCAAATGAAAATATAGTATATTGACTTTTATTTCTCGAGGAGGAGGGATTACAACATTTAATGGTTTTTATATTTCTCTAATATGTCTCCATTGCGCTTGAAGGGTGAACAATGCACAAGTCAACCTACATGTTCTAAGAAATTCCATGATACTAAAAGTTGAAAAAGTGATAATCTTATTGATAAAATTGTATATCTGTACAATTGCTCTCTATTTAAAAAGACTAAATAACCTAATAGGTTAAGCCAAAAGAAGATTCTAGAATGGAAATAAATAAAGAAAGAAATAAACAAATACAATTATTCATAACACTCCCCCTCAAGCTGAGGAATAGATATTTATCATTCTCAGCTTGCTAGTAAGCTCTTGAAACCTTTTTGAGGGAAGTCGCTTTGTCAGAAAATCAGCTAATTGACGTCCAGAAGGGATGTATGGAGTGGTGATCAACCTGCTATCAAGCTTTTCTTTTATAAAATTGCGGTCGACCTCAATGTGCTTAATTCGATCATGTTGAATTGGAATATGAGCTATACAAATGGCGGACTTATTATCACAAAACAGCTTCATAGGTCCTTCACATCTTATTTTAAGATCACCAAGTATAATTTTCAACCACAATAATTCACAAACGCCTTGAGTCATGGCATGAAATTCAACCTCAGCACTCGATCTGGCAATCACGTCCTGCTTCTTACTCCTCCATGTCACTAGGTTACCACAAAGAAACATACAATAACCAGTGGTAGATCGACGATCAGTTACGGTTCTAGCATCAGTATAAATTTCTAAAGAGAGATTGCCATTATGCCGGAACAACAATCCTTTACCAGGAGTGGCTTTAAGATACTGAAGACTTCTCTCCACTGCCTGCATGTGTTTTTCTTTTGAATTATGCATGAATTGACTTACAATACTGACAACATAAGCAAGATCTGGTCTAGTATGAGCCAAATATATCAGCCTCCCAACTAACAGCTGATATTGTCCTTTATCAACGGGAGGACTCTCCTCTTCATAACCCATCTTGTGATTCTGCTCAATAGGAGTACTATAGGGTTTACACCCAAGTTTTTCCACTTCTTTAAGAAGACCAAGGACATATTTCCTCTGACTGATAAAAATTCCTTCCTTTGAATGAGCTACCTCTATCCCTAGGAAATGTTTCAATCTCTCAAGATCTTTAATTTCAAACTCAGAGGCTAGTCGTGCTTGTAGAAAATGTTTCTCCATAACATCATCACCTGTTATAATAATTTCATCAACATATGCAAGGAGCACAATTAGCTTCCCATCTTGGGAGTGCTTGAAGAATAGTGTGTGATCTCCTTGACTCTGTTTATATCCTAAGGCTAGCATAACCTTAGTAAATCTCCTAAACCAGGCACGAGGAGACTGTTTCAATCCATACAAGACCTTTTTTATCCTGCAAACTTTATTTCCTCCATCCATAGAGCCAAAGCCAGGAGGGATTTCCATGTAGACTTCTAACTCACCATTAAGAAAAGCATTCTTCACATCAAATTGATTCATATCTCAGTTGTAATGAAGAGCAAGGGACAACAAAGCTCTCACAGTATTCATCTTTGCAACTAGGGCAAAAGTTTCTTCATAATCAATGTCATAGGTCTGAGTATAACCCTTGGCAACTAACCGAGCCGAATATCTCTTAAGAGTACCATCAGAATTATATTTCCAGGCATAAACACATCTGCACCCTATTGCTTTCTTTGCATCAAGCCTATCAAAAACCTCCCATGTTTTATTTTTCTCTAAGACATTCATCTCATCTTGCATGGCTCGAGCCCAATTCTCATCTTTTGATGCTTCATGTACTGATTTTGGGATTCAGATAGAATCTAGTGCTGAAATAAAGCTTTTGTTCTACACAGAAAGGTTAGTGGAAGACAAAACGAGAGATAGGGTGTTGGGTACAAGATCTTTTCCTTTTTCTTAGAGCAATAGGTAAGTCATCAGAGATACTGGGTAAGCCATCAAAAGCAACAAGCAAATCATTAGAGGCAACAATATTAGGTTCGGAAACAGGAGAAGTAATAATATTAGGATCAGAAACAAGAGATTCAGGACTTACCAGTGGTTCAGACGATTGAGGTTGCTGGTGAAGCAGTGTGGGCTGTTTTCTCCTGTGATACACCAACTCAGGTGTCACAATCCTCCGTATTTCTGGTGTATCAAATGGGTCAAACACAGAAGAATCATAAACAAGAGGAAGAGGTGTAGGAGAAAACATGGAAGGTTCAGAATTAAAGATAGAAGGTGATGAATCTGCAGAAGAATTACTCTCCCCCCTGAAGATGAGGACTTGGGAAAAAGGACTCAGATTCATGAAATGTGACATCCATTGAGACAGAGAATTTCCGACTAGCAAAATGATAACACTTGTAGCCTTTTTATCAGGGGCATAACCAAGGAAGATACATTTGAGAGCCCTAGGATCCAACTTACTGCGAAGATATTTATGAACGTGGACAAAGACAACACACCCAAACACTCGTGACTGAAGTGCATAGAGGGAACAGAGGGAAAGAATGAAGTCATTGAGTGAATAAAACTTACATTGTCAAGGACCCGAGAGGGCAAGTGGTTGATTAAGAAAGCTGCAGTAAGAATGGCATCTCCCCAGTAGCACTTGGGTACATGACTCTAAAAAAATAAGGCACGAGCAACTTCAAGAAGATGACGATTCTTCCTCTTAACAACTCCATTTTGTTGATGGGTGTCCACACAAGTAAGTTCATGAATCATGCCCTGATCTTGGATGAATTTGGGAAGACGATGATTGACATATTCGGTACCATTGTCGGACCTTAGTCTTTTAATTCTTTTACCAACTTGGGTCTCAATCATTTTATAAAATCGAAAGAATAACTGTGGTACCTCAGATTTTTCATGCATTAAATAAACCCAGGTTACATGAGTGCAATCATCAATGAAAGAAACAAATCATTTATTACCAAAAGCATGAGGAACTTTAGAAGGACCCCAAACATCATAATGAATACGATCAAAACGCTCAACACTTTTAATGGTACTAGAAGGAAAAAAGACACGATGGTGTTTAGCAAACTCACAAACATCACAATGAAAACACTCAACAGACTTGGACAGAAAATAATGATGGAAATAAAGACTTAAGCAAACGAAATGGAGGATGCCCCAAGCGTTTATGATGGAGCCAAATCAAAGAGTCGGCAGTAGACTGAGACTGAGTCAATAACGTGTGATCCTTAGCGTACTTTGCAGAAGATTATGGCACCAGATAGTATAGCCTACCTTGCACCTTAGCACCCCCAATCGTCTTCCCGTGGCGAGATCCTGAAAAAATACAGTGAGAAGGGAAGAAAGTAACAGTGCAATTCAAATCTTTGGTAATTTTATGGATTGAAAGAAGATTAGTGGAGAGTTCGGGAACATAAAGAACATTTTGGAGAAGTAAGGAAGGCTGTAAATATATGTCACAATAACCCGCAACTGATGTACGTGAGCCATCAGCTACGGCTATTGTATGGGTGCCAATAATAGGGTTATAAGAAAGAAATGAGTTAGCACAACAAGCCATATGATCAGTAACACCAGAATCGATAATCCAAGAATGTTTAAAATCAATACAGGAAGGAAGAAAAGAATGAGTAGTGGAGCTCATACCAGTCATAGCCAAAGTACTAGTACTAGATGGCTTACTCAAAGAATCAAGCATAGTCCAAATCTGCTCCAACTCCAAAGATGCACCATTTGAACCCGCTATAATTTTGAGGTGAAAATCACACAAACGCAAATCCAAATGATGACTGATCGAAGGAAAAAAAAAACAGATCTGGAAAAAGGAGACAAAAACCGAGCAGTTTTGTCCTGGAACAGTTTTTTTTTTGTGAACAGTACCTCGTGAACAGTGCGAACAATACCTCGTGAACAGTGCACGCGAATAGTACCTCATGAACAGTGCGTGTGAACAGTACCCGATGAACAGTGATGCGTGAAAAGTTTTTTTTTTTTTGGTTCGGAAAACGTTTATGAATTGATAGATCTGAAAAAACGGAGTCAAACGATAGTCCACTTGGTTCAAAAGGTCCCCGAAAATTTCTGGTAGCGGATAGTGGCGGCGAAAGGCAAACAAATAGGATTCTGCTATAAAGGCGGCAGTTGCGGAAGCAAAGCCCTCAGGATCGAGAGCTCTGATACCAAGTTGAAAAAGAGATAATCCTATTGATAAAATTGTATATTACATCTGTACAATTGCTCTATTTAAAGAGACTAAATAACCTAATGGGCTAAGCCCAAAGAAGATTTTAGAATAGAAATAAATAAATAAAGAAACACAATTATTTACAACACTAAATTATTTATTAATTGAATGGAGGCGATGGGGATCGAACTTGTGACCACTTGGTCACTGAGACTCTGATACCATGTAAATAACCAATTCAATCCAAAAGCTTAAGCTATTGGGTGAGGCTACATTCATAGTTTTATATTTCTCTAACACGCTCCCTCACGGGTGGATGATGCATCAGGAAACTCCATAATATTTTATTGTTTTTATTAGAGAATAATATAAATCATTAAAAAAGCCCTGACCCGTACCTTAAGGTTTTAGGTTGAATTGAGTCTTTATAGTTTTTATTAATAGAATGGGGGACAGTGAGTATCGAACTCATGACCACTTAGTCACATCGGCTCTGATACCATGTAAAACGTCAATTCAACCCAAAGCTTAAGCTCACGAGAGCACGTTGTGCTTAAAGGATAGACGAAGCACAGGTCCACCTACCTGCGATAAGAAATTCTATAATACTTAATTATTCAATAATTGAATGGAGTCGGTGAGGATCAAACTTGTGAGGCTCTGGTACCATGTAAAGAACCAATTCTTTTAATAAACTTAAAGTGTTGGGTGAGGCTACATTAATGGTTTTAAATTTCTCTAACCGCATGTGTAAAAAAAATGAAACTAATAATCCCAAAATATCAACCCTAACTAAGGAAATATTGAAATTGAACCTAATTGATCCCTATGAACTAAGGATGTGATATTTTCCCTCAACTATACAAGGGTTTCCTACATCATACGATGGGATTTCTAGGATTTTGAATAATTTTTCAGCCTCTACAATCCACCCAATGTGTCCACTCCTTCAAAGATGGGTAATTCAACTTTTCGAGCCCAAGAATGCCCCTATGCGGCTAAAAGCTCGACCTAGTTCCATCGACCGGAGTCACATGCTATGTTGCTGTTGTTATGTGATTATTGTCCATTTCCGACTGGTTATAAGGTCATCTTGAGCGTTTTTCCCCACAATGACAATGTAGTCTTGATGCATCCATGTTTTGAGGAGGAGACGAATTTGGTTGGGACCCTCCCAATTCTTGTGCATTTCTACGATATGAAAGCTATTTTTGTTGGTTTCCCGTCTGAGACCTTTTATTTAATTTATAAGATCCAACTCATGCTTTAATGGCATTCATCCTTCTAATCCGACAAGTCAAACCACTTTATTTGGCTTTGAAGATGAGTGTTCTATAGTAATAGCTTAAGAGAGATTTGGGAGAGAATGATAGAAAGAATAATGTTTTTTTATTGATATGAAAAAAAGAATACAAGAGCAAAGCTCTTACAAGGGAGATAACCTTTGCATTATGCATGTCTCAATCAAACAATGAATTAATCAAAGATTGACTCTCTCCAATGAAAGTCCTTTTATCCAATAGACTAAGCTTTTGCCTAATGGTCTAACTAAATGACCAACAAGCTAATTTTGATACAGTAGCTACAAACTACCTTGGCTCCTCATTAAAGTCCCGAAAGTTACCTAACTATGTCTTCAGAATATTCCTCCAGGAATATACCCTCCAAGCTTTAGGATTTCCACCGTTTAAAATCCCAATCATACCAGTTGCTATGTTGGCAAAACTATTGATGACTTGAGTTCTCAGTCCCACTAATACCATCGGTGTCAGTTATACTATCCTATCCAACCTCATAAGGAATTTCAAATGAAACCGAAGAATATTATTGGCTCCAAACATAATAGCATAGGAGTACCATGAAAAGCAATAACCTAGATAGTAAGACTATCCTATTAATTTATAAGAGCAAAAAAGAAACAAAAAAGAAAAACTTTCCAATGCAATTAAAACTTATTAGAAACATTTTAAATAGGTTGTTAAGAAGTCCTACATCATTAAATTAGTCTTATGAAATTGTTATGTACAGTCTATAAAATAGAATCTCTGTTGTGCTATTGGAACACATTTAAATATTTGCCTCTCGTTTCCTTGTTATTAAACACAACCAAAACGACAGAAAAGATAGCACTGGAAGCAAAGAAACATACGGCGTAGATAATATCACAAGCTTGAAAATCTTGAACAACAATGCCAGCAATTTACCGTGAGCTTCATGTTGTATTAAGTAAAGAGTACCTACATCAGAGAAAATGGACAGAAGTGTAAAATTTGAGCAAAATATAAATAATGAAGAGTCAATAATTAAAAAAAATAGAAGCACAATAAGAGATGTTTCTAAACAACGACCTAATTCAATAAGATACTACAAATGTTTTAGATACCTCTATGAAGTTCCAACAAAATCTGCCCAAGGGAGCTTGAGAGTGCAGTAAAAGATCCAAATTTGCTAGATTCCTTATATTCTGCTACTTGTAAGAAAATGGAAGAAGGACCATCCAACATGGCCACTAGCGTCGATGCAGAAGCCATACGTACCTAGATAACATAAAAACCTTATTAAGTAACATATAACAATGCCAACAATTTACCATGAGCTTCATGTTGTATTAAGTAAAGATAGTAGTGGGCTAAATGGAGATGCAACAAAGGAATTAGAGAAAATGCCAAAGAGTTTATTAGAAGGGATAGTGGTAGGAAATATATGTTTTATTACAAAGGAAAAGCGACAAATCCTGATTAAAAATATCAAAATCACTCACAAAACAAGAAAATTAAAGATAGAACATTGCAAAACTTTGAGGGCATGCAAACCTACTTGACCAAAGGCCCAAAAGCTCACTTAATGACAAGATGTCCTCTCCCCTACCTTTCCCTCCCTTTTATCTTTGGTACCATTTGTTTCCACTTCCTTCCCACCTTGCCATGTAGGCAAGGTCGTTATAACCCGATGGACCTGAGTTAATTAGAATGGGCTTGAGTTAGTTAGTGTAAAGAACCAATTCAACCCAAAAGCTTAAGCTGTTGGGTGAGGCTACATTAATGGTTTTATATCTCAACACGTCCCCTCACACGAGAGCCCACTGGGCTTGAAGGGTGGACGATGCACAGATCCACCTATCTGTGCGAACAAAGAAATTCCACTTGAAAGAAAGTAGGGGGTGGCGACGATCGAACCCGGGACACGAGGCTCTGATACCATGTAAATAACCAATTCAACCCAAAAGCTTAAGCTGTTGGGTGAGGCTACATTAATGGTTTTATATATCTCAATAGTTAGTTTGTTATGGAAAACTATTCTAGAATATTCCTAAATAATAGGATATAAGGAGGGGAGTGTGGGAGTGTGAGGTATGCATGTATTCAGAATTGGTTAGTGAGAAAATTGGAAGACCTCTAGGGAACTCTTAAGCCTAGGTATTTGATTTGAGGGGGAGTTGAGGCTTTCTGGGTCTATTATCTGCATTTCATAATATATTAGTTTATGTAAAAAGAGGGTATGCCTCCATTGTTAATGAATTTAGTAGTGCCTTTTTTTGGGTTCCATCAATTTGGTATCAGAGCATTTCCGATCTAGGGAGTGCTTCCGGTCCAAATCTACCAAAAAAAAACAAAATCACGAAAGTGGAAGAAAGCATGGATCGCGTGAGGGAAGAAAGATTGGGAGGGGTGGAAGACTGTATCCATCAATTGCAAGGAATAATTCGGAGACTCAAGGATGAAATAGATCAGCATTACGACAGTCGAAATCTGAATGGAGTGCACGACGAAGGAAGAACAGAGGGTGAGGAAGTTGAAGAAAAAGAAATCGAAGGTGAGGAAATAATCGAAGTAGAAGAAGAAAAGGCAGAAGACGTAGACATTGCAGCAAAGCAAAAGAATACAGAAAAAACTGAAGAAGAAGATGAAATCAGCAAAGAAGAAGGAGGAGGAAAACAAATCGAAATCAACAAAGAAGAAAGAATCAGCAATGAAGAAGATGCATTGGTTGCAGAAAAAGAATATGAAACAGGGGCTGAAGATAAATAAGAAGAAAAAAGGTGAAGAAGAACCAGAAAAAAACGAAGAGGAAGAAGTTGTCGAAGAAGAAGAAGGCGCCAAAGAAGCTGAAGCAGAAGAGGTATCAGAAGAAGCCGGAGTAAAAGAAGAAGCAGACAAGGCAGAGGCAGTAGCGATTGAAGAAAAAAAAAGTGGAAGAAGAGGCAGCAAAAGCGAAAGAAGAAAATGAAAAAGGTGAAGAAGAAATCTGCATAAAGACAAAACAAAAGCATGTGCAAAAGGGAGAGTTGCTAGTGGCTAACGAGGGAATAACGAAGACCCAACCAAATTCGTTCATGGTGGAAGCTTGAGTCACAACGCTGTTGAAACCATCAAACAAGGAAGACAGAGAGGAAGAAACGGCGCTGCAGCTACAGAGGAGGAGAGAGACAAGAGGGGCAGAATTGGTTTTGGGTAAATTTGTTAACCTAATGGGCCCAGCCCAGCAAAATTTTGTGTTAGAAGAAAAACGATGGGTTATATCCAACCCATCAAGATAACTTCAGTAATTTGGTTGGAACAAGGCCCAAAAATTGAAGTGGTTAAATATGAGTTAGTGCTTCAAATATTAATGGGCCCAGAGGAAAACAAGTCACATGGGCCAAAATCAGTCATAGGCTTTAAGCAATGGGATCCAGGTGGAAAATCCTCTCATATTAGCTACCTTTTCTCTTCACCTTGAGGATAAGGTGAATTTTGGAGAGGGAGTATTGATGGACCTGAGTTAATTAGAATGGGCCTGAGTTAGTTAGTTTATTATGGAAAACTATTCTAGAATATTCCTAAATAATAGGATATAAGGAGGGGAGTGTGGGAGTGTGGGAGTGTGAGGTATGCATGTATTCAGAATTGGTTAGTGGGAAAATCGGAAGACCTCTAGGGAACTCTTAAGCCTAGGTATTTAGTTTAAGGGGGAGTTAAGGCTTTCTAGGTCTATTTTCTGCATTTCATATTATATTAGTATGTAAAAAGAGGCTATGCCTCCATTGTTAATGAATTTAGTAGTGTATTTTTTTGGGTTCCATCATAACCACAAATCCTTCTTTCGCCAGTTACTCATAATTCCCACATTGTCAAGCATTGGAGTACCTAACAATACTCCCCCAAAAAAGATTCACCTTGTCGTCAAAGTGAAGGTCTGGAAAAATACAGCCACCAAAAAACCACCTGGGGTCCCACTGCCTGAAATATAAAGACCAACTTATGCATGAAGTGTAATAATTCCCATTGCAATCCCATTGGTCTTCTTCGACTCCCACAACATAACTGGGAGAACATTTTGCTATAATTATCAGCAAAGGAGTCACAAGTGTCCCAGACCTCGTGACCTAGAAGTTGCTCAAACCCTAAGACTTTTGGCACATAATGAGAGGCTTCTAACATATGTAGTCCAATTATAAGCAATATTTTGGAGTTATTATCACGCAATTCCACAAGTTGTCAAATGACATAATGTTTCGGCAACAAAATATCTTCACTGAAGATAGAAATTTAGTTGTCCCTTTCAAGGACTTGTTGTGCTCCAATTCTAATTCAAATTTTTCCGTTTTTATTTCCTATTAATTAGGATTGATTATGATTGATTGTGATTAGGATTGATTAGTCATCGCTGAGTCATTCATAGCTATTCTTTCTTGTATAAATACTCCTTACGTAATTTATTCAAATCAATATATACAGAAAAACATATTTCAATATGGTATCAAGAGCGGGTTCGTTCCTACCCTAAATCAGCCACCCTCAACGCTGAAACCAAATCAAAAATCATCCAAACACAGACGACCTCTTCCAAATCCCAGAAACCATACCTACAAACCTCAACCGAGAAGGTGGAGTCACCATTCAACTCAGAAGGCTCCGACGAGTTGAACGCCACCGGACCCGTCGCCGTCAGACTCCCAACACGCCTTCACACGCGCACTCTCCGGCGCGTATAGCCCACGTGCCGCCTTCCCGGAAATTATTTTCCGGCGCGACCTGCCCAAATTATCTCGTCAACCTCTTCTCTACATATTCCAGTGGTCAGATCTAAAATCGGAGCAACTTGATTTTTAGGTCCACGGTCAAACCTTCTTTTCTATTCATGGCTTCCTCGTATCGTTCTTCCGCTTCCTCATCTGCCCCAAATTTTCAGTCCTCTGGAGACAACTTAGGTATGCAGATCACTAGTCATCGGTTAAACGGTAAGAATTTTCTGCAATGGTTTCAATCGGTTAAGTTGGTCATCCGGGCAAAGGGTAAGTGATATGCGATCAGCATATAAGAAATTACAAGACAAAAAGAAGAAGAAAGTGACTCAATCTGATGCAAGAAAGGCAGAATAATTGTTAAAATTGTCCAAGATCTGAATATCAGGTGTTACACTGAGTTTGGATTGATTTCACAGGAAAAATGCATTAAATGAAGTCAAAAAGGACAAAGAAAAACTAAAAGCCCACGCTGGCAGCGTGGGAATGGCGCTCACAGCGCGGGAGAACAAAAATTGGCAGGGGCTCCCACGCCCACAGCGCGGGAGTGGCGCTGTCAGCGTGGGAGGTGCGAAGGATTGGAATTCAAATTTGAAGAATTCGGTCAAAGTCTCTTATAAATAAGAGACTCAACCTCATGGAGAAGGACACACAAAAACCTAGAGGCAGATCCGGCTTGGAGAAGAAAGGAAGGCGTTCTTCGTATTCGTCGTCTCGTTCTTGTATTTTTCTTTCTATTTTATTTTAAGTTTATGTTGAATTCAGATCAGCGATCATGATGTTGATTGGCTAGATCTATTTTCTGTAGTCAGGGTCATGATCCCTTTGTGAACAATTGGTACGAAGGATTGAATCACTTTATGTGTTGATTTTAATATACTTCATCTTTATCTTGTGCGTATTGATATTATTTCTGTTAGATCTGATCAACCTAATAGGGGATGATATTCTGGGGATTAGGGTTTGCAATAGGAATATTGGAATTCTGATTCTGAAAGGAGATAAAGATGACGATTCATGCATGTTCTAGGAATAGACTTGTATGAATTGCAGTCGTGGGATTTATCTGCATAATGCTTATTTTCATGCGGGATTACTAAGGGATTAGGGTTCCAATTGAATTAAAGGGTTAGATCACCAAGGGATTGGGATCTAACTAATTATTCTAAAGATGATAATTTGTCTGAGTTGTTAATTTCGATAAATACTGTGAATCAATCCAAAGTAAAATTGGGAGCATTTGGTGAATGTACTCTGACTACAGTATTTTCTCACATCTTTTACAAAAACATTTCATTCACATTCTTATTTTATTCTTTCTCACAAAAATCTAAAAACAAGTCTTTTACTTTTCAATTAATTACAATATTTGTTAAACCACAATCGATTCATCTAACTTAAGAGGACTGGTTATCGTAGTAATTGTTTTACAATCCCCGTGGAGACGATCTTGCTTACTACTTTATTACTTGTGCGATCGGTACACTTGCCTGAGAGCAACAGTAAGATGGGTTATCTCGAGGGAAAAAGTAAGAAACCTGTTAAGGATGCTCCTGATTATGAAAATTGGGAGATTAATAATTCCTTGGTAATGGCTTGGCCGACTAATTCCATGGAACCACAGAATGGCCAAACCTAATTGTTCTTCGATACTGCCAAGGAGATTTGGGATGTTATTCAACAAAATTATTCAGATCTGAAGAATACCTCTCAAGTCTTTGAACTGAGAAATAAGTTGAGAGACTTTCATCAAAGGGGTATGGCTATTACTGAATATTTTACTGCACTAACAAATTTATGGCAGGAATTGGATCTTTATTTGCATCCGATCTTAAGGGCTTGGTAGCTAATACCCAGTTTAAAAACCACTTCGAGAAGAAACGACTTTAAGATTTCCTTGCTGGCCTCAACCGAGATCTTGATGAGGTTCGTGGTAGAATATTGGGGCAGCGACCGTTACACTCACTTGCTGATGCCTTTGCTGAAGTTCGTACAGAAGCTAGTAGACGGAGAGTTATGCTGGGAGAAAAGGAGTCAATTGATCAGTCTGATGATATGTCTGCATTAGCTGCCAACCATATCATTGACCGTTCCTCTGGAGAATCAAAACGGGTGGTCGTCCATGGTGCACCCACTGCAATAAAATTGGTCATACCCGTGAGAAATGTTGGGAAGTCCACGGGAAACCTACAAATTGGAAGCCAAAAGGACAGAATAAAGGTCGTGTACATCAGGTCTCTACTGACGATAATGTTGATGAGCTTCATGCATCCTCTACCTCTGATGGTGTCTTTCTTAGCAAGACTCAGTTTGAATAACTTCAGAGACTTCTGACTCAACCTCCTAAGGCCACTAGTAATGTGGTCCAGCAAAGTACAGCTTTCCATGTTGATAGTCAAAATCATTGGATCCTTGATTCTGGAGCCTCTAACCATATGACAGGTAATCCGAGCTTGTTTTGTTCATACACTCCATACTCTGAACCCTCTCGGGTCAAGATCGCTGATGGTAGTTTTTCCCAGATTGCAGGACATGAAACCATTAAATTTTCTGAGCTTATTAATTCAACATCAGTTCTTTATGTTCCTTTTCTGGCTTGTAATCTCATTTCCATGAGCAAGCTGACTTCTGAGTTACATTGCTTTGCTAAATTCTTTCCACATGGCTGTGTTTTCCAGGAGCACGACTCAGAGAGGATGATTGGCAGTGCTAGAGAGAATAGTGGACTTTACTACTTTGAGGAGGATGTGACTTATGAAGTTTTTGTAGAAAAAGGTTATGTTTCCTTTTGATTCATGTAATGATGTTATGTTGTACAAGATCGAGTACCTTTTCTAAGAGCAATAGCCAAGTGTAGATCATTTTCATCATGGCACTCAAGTGTCAGGGTGCTGGAACTAGAACATGGTTCAGAATCCTGGCAGTGTAGAGGCTCTGGGTTATTCACACTTTGAGGAGGCTTTCGCCTGCTGTAAACTTGTCCCCACTTTGAGGAGGCTCCGATGGTGTGGATTCTGTAGCTCCCCCTGTTTCCAAAAGTAGAGGTAATACTGTGACATCAGTAGGTTCCCATGACATATCTTCATCTACTCCTATAGACTCCCCCTGAAGAGAAGTCACGGGGAAGAAAGAGTCATTATCAGAAAAGGTGACATCCATAGAGTCAAAGACCTTACGAAGGGAGGGTGAATAACACTTATAGCCACGTTGAGTAGGAGAATAATCAATAAAGACACACTGGAGAGACTTAGGATCAAGCTTAGACCGTAGATGGGACGGAATATAGACAAATACAACACAACCAAATAACTTGAGAGGTAAGGAGGAGACGCCTCGGAAGGAAGGGAAGGTACGACAAAGACTAGAAAGAGGAGACTGAAATTTTAGAATGCGAGATGGCATTCGATTTATCAGATACAGTGAGAACTGCCTCTCCCCAAAGATATTTAGGAACACTCGTGGTAAACATAAGAGCCCGAGCAACTTCAAGGAAATGTCGGTTTTTTCTTTCCGCAACTCCGTTTTGTTGGGGCGTGTCAGGACACGAGCTTTGGTGAAGGATGCCATGTTGGGAAAGATATTCTCAAAGAATAGAGTTAAAATACTCTTTGCCATTATCTGTACGAAGAATTTGTATAGCAACTTGGAATTGGGTTTGAACCATGGCATGAAATTTTTTAAACACGGATGCAGCATCGGACTTATCCTTTAGAAGATATACCCAACAAACTCGGGAATGGTCATCAATGAAGGTAATGAACCATCAAGTACCTGAAATATTTTTAACATGGGCTGGACCCCATATGTCACTATGAATTAAGGAAAATGGGGAAGAGTCATGGTGAACTTTAGAAGGATAATGAGCACGAGTATGCTTGGCAAGTTGATAAATATCACAAGAAAACAAACTGGGACTTTTATTAATAAATAAGTTTAGTAACAACTGTTGGAAAGTGTTCCTCCTTAATGCTTGGCACAAGTTCCAAGTTGTTGGAACTCCCCCTTGGTGCAAGGCTCAAGGGACACATCCCTTGAGTGGTTCATCTCCCTCCCCTATATATATATAGCATGTGTGTGTGAGGTTGAGTGTATGATGTGAGATGATTGTTTGAGAGAAAATTATTTGAGATATTTGAGATTTGATTGTTTGAGCAAAGCTTTATGCTTTGCATTTGAGAGATCTCTAGGGAGAGTTTGAGAGAAACATCTCTAGGGTAGTTTGATTATCACCATTGTTGGAGAGGTTGAGTTAACCACCACATTGGTGTATTTGATTCTTGTAACCATTAGTTTCATAGTGGATTTTTGATCTGGACTAGGTCCCATGGTTTTTACTTCTTCTTTGGAGAAGGTTTTCCACGTTAAAACTGGTTGTGTTCTTATCTCTCTCCTCTTTGAGTTTTTTATTTTTTCGCTGTGCAGTCCGACCTGGTGATATACAGGCCGTGGTACTGCCGAGGATCTGGTTGATTGACTTCCGCACAAAAGGCTTCATAGCCGAGTTTGAGGGAACCGAGTTCCCAACAGTGGTATCAGAGCCCGAGTTTGACGGGTTCTGAGGAAGAAGAGATGGAGACCAGTGACATAACTCATGATGGAGATATGTTCAAGTTGACCGCAGACAATTACACCTACTGGAAACCGATGGTGGAAGATCATCTCTATTGCAAAGATTTACATGAGCCCATTATCCTTGATAACAGACCGGCAGGCAAAAGCGATAAGGAGTGGGAGATCCAGAGTCGTAAGGCGGTAGCTACAATCAGAAAATACATTGACAAGAGCCGCTTTGAGCACGTGTCCGAGTTCACGAACGCGTATGAGTTGTGGACAAAGTTGGAGTCCTTGATTCAGAAGAAAACTCCCAGGAACAAAGCACACCTGGTTCGCCGACTTGTGAAGCTAGAATACAAGGACGTCATGAGCATGATAGAACATCTTAACACCTATAAAGGTATTGTGAATCAGCTGTCAAAAGTTGATATGAAAATTGATGAAGAATTGCAGGCATTGCTGCTGTTTAGCTCGCTGCCAGAAAGCTGGGATACTCTGGTGGTGACTTTAAATAATTCGACTCCAGATGGAAAGTTGCAGATGGATGTGGTGACAAACAGCCTCCTGGGCGAAGAATCCAGGAGAAAAGAACGAGGTACTTCCAGCATGTCTGAGGCCAACGTTGCTGAGAACAAAGGGAAATCCGACTCCCGGGGTAGAAGCAAAAGTCGGGGTCGAGATCGTTATAGAAGAGGAAAGTCCAGATGTCGGTCAAAGCCGAAATATGATTTGAAGTGCTTTTACTGTGGAAAGACAGGTCATAAGAAGCCAGATTGCTGGACCCTGCAGAATGATGAGAAGAACGGCTCTATAAAGCCGGATCAGATTATTCCCAAGAAGAGGGAAGACAAGAGCACCACTGCGGTGGCTGCCACTCCTGATGCCGAGATATTCCTCCTTGGTGAGGATAATTATTTGAATGTTGCGTATGATGATTGCACCTGGATTGCTGACTCCGGTGCCTCCTTCCACGTTACTCCACACAAAGGTTTTTTCTCCTCTTACTGAGGTGGTGATTTTGGAGTTGTGAAGATGGGAAATCAGGTGACCAGCAAGATTGTTGGTGTCGGTGATGTGACCTTGACCACGGATG
Organism: Gastrolobium villosum; assembly: GCA_032173675.1. NCBI lineage: Eukaryota > Viridiplantae > Streptophyta > Magnoliopsida > Fabales > Fabaceae > Gastrolobium > Gastrolobium villosum. The sequence goes on from JAVKPL010009174.1 coordinate 30,092, forward strand.
TTGGGTGCCGACTTGTGTTGAAAGATGTAAGGCATGTTCCTGACATGCGATTGAACCTAATCTCGGTAGGCAAACTTGATGATGTCGGGTTAGTGAACTACTTCGACTGTATTAGGTGGAAATTAGCCAAGGGAAACTTGGTTGTTGCCAGAGGTAAGAAGGAAGGCTCCTTGTACGTGATGCAAGGAAAGATAAATGGCGGAGAAGCCAATTCTGTCCGAGATGAGCCGAGCTTGGAGCTATGGCACAAGCGCCTCGGCCACATGAGCGTGAAAGGGCTCCAGATCCTACACAAGAAAGGATTACTAACCGGATTGAAAGGCCAAGCGTTGGAGAGTTGCACGCATTGCTTAGCTGGAAAGCAGCACCGGGTTTCTTTTGTGAAGCCGGATCAGCCCAGAAGACGAAGGTATATTCTTGGATGAAAAGAAGAAGTGTTTTATGAATAAACTTCTGATTCATACATGAAGATACAGGGAGAAAGTACTGATGAGGAGATTTTTTCTCCTATGGTGAAAAAGAAGTGTTTTATGAATAAACTTCTGATTCATGACTTAGAAGAAGAGATTTAAGATACAGGGAGGTACTGATTCATTTATAATGAGTACAAAGAACAAAGCTAATAAATAAGAACAAAAAACTAAGAGGCATACAAAAGACTAAGAGACATTTTTACAATAACAAGAGAACCTAATAAATGAAGGAACAGATGACAAGAAAGAAATAAATGAATTCTAGAATATTCTACACTCCCCCTCAAGTTGGGAGATATATATTGATCATTCCCAACTTGCTGATCAAATCCTCAAAGGTCGGCTTAAGTAATCCTTTGGTGAGAATATCTGCCGTTTGCTCCTTGGTAGGTATATATGATAAGCATACACTACCGTCTTCTAATTTTTCTTTAATAAAGTGACGATCGACTTCCACATGTTTTGTTCTGTCATGATGAACAGGATTTTGAGCAATGCTGATAGCAGCTTTATTATCACAATATAATCTGATAGGTAGGGAATAAGAGATCTTCAACTCTTCCAGAAGTCTTCTTAACCAAATTCCTTCACAAATACCATGGGCTAAAGCCCGAAATTCCGCTTCTGCACTACTTCTTGCAACAACAGTTTGTTTCTTACTTCTCCAGGTCACAAGATTTCCCCAGACATAAGTACAGTAACCTGAAGTAGATCTTCGGTCCACTGCAGAACCAGCCCAGTCTGCATCTGTATAAATTTCAACCATCCTTTTGTTCCCCTTTTTAAAGAGAATTCCTCGACCAGGGGTGTTCTTGAGGTACTTGAGAATTCTATAAACAGCACTAAGGTGTTTTTCCTTAGGAGAATGCATGAATTGGCTAACCATGCTTACAGCAAAAGCAATATCAGGACGAGTATGAGACAAATAGATTAATTTTCCCACCAGTCTCTGGTACTGCTCCTTATCGACATCTTCCCCGTCTTCAACTCCCATTTTGATATTAGCTTCAATTGGAGTCTCTGCTGGCTTGCACCCAAGCATACCTGTTTCTTGCAACAAATCTAGAATGTATTTTTTCTGAGTTAAGGAAACTCCTTTCTTACTTCGAGCAACTTCCATGCCAAGGAAGTATTTGAGAGATCCAAGATCTTTTAGTTCAAACTGGTCAGCTAAACATTTTTTTAAAGAGGCTATCTCCTCGGTATCATTACCAGTGACAATTATATCATCAACATAGACAATGAGGATAGCAATTCTTCCTTTATCAGAGTGTTTAAAGAATAAAGTATGATCAGTCTGAGCTTGGGTGAACCCCTTTCCCTTAACAGCTTGAGTAAATTTCCCAAACCATTCTCTGGGAGATTGTTTAAGTCCATAAAGAGACTTCTGCAACTTGCACACAGATCCATCCCCTTTTTCAAAACCAGGAGGTGGATCCATGTAAACTTCCTCATGTAGATCACCATTCAAGAAGGCATTCTTGACATCTAATTGTTGCAATGGCCAATCAAGGTTGGCGGCAAGAGATAGCAGAACGCGGATAGTGTTAAGCTTGGCAACAGGAGCAAATGTCTCCTGATAATCTATCCCATGAGTCTGAGTAAATCCCTTAGCAACTAATCTGGCCTTATACCTATTGATGCTGTTGTCTGCATTAAATTTTATTGTGAACACCCACTTGCAACCAACAGTTTTCTTTCCTTTAGGTAATGTCACAAAATCCCATGTTTCATTTTTTATAAGTGCATCCATTTCTTCTAATACGGCATTCCTCCATTTTGGATCATCAAGTGCTTCTTGGATATTTTTGGGTATCCTGGTACTATCTAACATAGTATTGAAAGCACGAAAACCTGGAGATAACTTCTCATATGAGATATAATGAGAAATAGGATGAGCAGTGCAAGATCTAGTACCTTTCCGAAGAGCAATGGGCATATCAATGTTGGCTGTACTAGAGCATTCAAGTGGGTTACTAGAGCAAGGACTCGAGTCAGGATCCTGGCAGTCTAGAGTCTCTTGATGTATTTTGCGCCTGCTGTAGAATTTTCCCCATTTACCAGGAGGATCACAAGTACCGGGAGGATCATTAGACTCAGGTATAGTTGCTCCCCCTATTTCCTTCCCAATAACTCCCCCTGTTTCCAAAGGCCAAGGTAAGACAACAGCTTCATTTGGTTTCCCAGGCTTATCTTCATCCATATCACTAGACTCCCCCTGAAGAGAAGTCGGGGAAAAAAAGGATTGTGTCTCATAAAATGTAACATCCATGGAAACAAAGACCTTACGGAGAGAAGGTGAATAACACTTATAGCCTTTTTGATTAGGGGAATATCCTATGAAGACACATCTAATAGATTTAGGGTCAAGTTTGGACCTTTGATGTGGAGGAATGTGAACAAAGACCACAGAGCCAAATATTTTGGGAGGAAGAGAAGAAAAAGCACAAAAGGAAGGAAAAGATTTAGTAAGACAAGACAAAGGAGAATGAAAATTTAGTACCCGAGAAGGGACATGCATGAGATAAGAAGCTGTCAAGAGCATCAGACTTGTCTTTAAGAGATATACCCAACATACCCTAGAATGATCATCAATGAAAGTAATAAACCAACGAGCACCCGAAACATTTTTTTAACCCACTTGAATGTCTAGTGCCCTAACCTACATGCCATAACAAAACCAACATTGATATTTCTCTTCAGAAGTTATTCCCTAACTTATTTATCAAAGGTACTAGATCTTGCACTGCTCATCCTATTTCCCATTGATATCATTCTAGGGTATGTTGGGTATATCTCTTAAAAGACAAGTTGCATCCACTTTTTTTCGTGCTTTCAACTACTATCAAAGTTAGACAGTAACCAGGATACCCAAAAATATCCAATCAAAGCACTTGATGATACCCCTCCAAAATGGGGTGGCAAAAAAGGAAAAATAGCATCTAATTGAAGTAGCTCTTAGATGCAGAAATGGGGGGGATGCATTCATAAAAAATGAAACATGGGATTTGTGTTTTCTTCTCTTCCTCCCAAAATACATTCACACCTCAAAGGTCCAAAGAAAATCTGTAGATGTGTCTTCATAGGATATTCCCCTAATCAAAAAGGCTATAAAATTCCGTAAGGTCTTTGCATGGATGTTACCTTTTATGAGACACAATCCTTTTTTTCCCCGCATCTTCAGGGGGAATAGGTATGAAGGCCAGAAATTAGTTGTTGTAGCCTTGGAAACAGGGGGAGTTATTGGGAAAGGGATTTACCTCTAATGACTGCCGGTACTTGTGATCCTCCTGGTGGGATAGATTATCAGGAGACATTTTCTCTTGTTGCCAAGCTTAACACTATCCGCGTTCTGCTATCTCTTTGCAAAATGGAGGAATGTCGCCAACCTTGATTGGCCATTGCAACAAAAATTAGATGTGCAAAAAGAATGCCTTCTTGAATGGTGCACTTATAAAAAATCTACATGAGGAAGTTTACATGGATCCACCTCCTGGTTTTGAAAAAGGGGATGGATCTGTGTGCAAGTTAACAGAAGTCTCTCTATGGACTTAAACAATCTCCCAGGAAGAATGGTTTGGGAAATTTTCTTTATGGACTTAAACAATCTCCAAGAGAATGGTTTGGGAAAGCTGTTAAGGGAAAAGGGTTCACCCAGCTCAGACTGATCATACTTTATTCTTTAAACACTCTGATAAAGGAAGAATTGCTATCCTCATTGTCTATGTTGATGATATAATTGTCACTGGTAATGATACCGAGGAGATAGCCTCTTTAAAAAAATGTTTAGCTGACCAGTTTGAACTAAAAGATCTTGGATCTCTCAAATACTTCCTTGGCATGGAAGTTGCTCGAAGTAAGAAAGGAGTTTCCACAACTCAGAAAAAATACATTCTAGATTTGTTGCAAGAAACAGGTATGCTTGGGTGCAAGCCAGCAGAGACTCCAATTGAAGCTAATATCAAAATGGGAGTTGAAGACGGGGAAGATGTCGATAAGGAGCAGTACCAGAGACTGGTGGGAAAATTAATCTATTTGTCTCATACTCGTCCTGATATTGCTTTTGCTGTAAGCATGGTTAGCCAATTCATGCATTCTCCTAAGGAAAAACACCTTAGTGCTGTTTATAGAATTCTCAAGTACCTCAAGAACACCCCTGGTCGAGGAATTCTCTTTAAAAAGGGGAACAAAAGGATGGTTGAAATTTATACAGATGCAGACTGGGCTGGTTCTGCAATGGACCGAAGATCTACTTCAGTATATTGTACTTATGTCTGGAGAAACCTTGTGACCTGGAGAAGTAAGAAACAAACTGTTGTTGCAAGAAGTAGTGCAGAAGCGGAATTTCGGGCTTTAGCCCATGGTATTTGTGAAGGAATTTGGTTAAGAAGACTTCTGGAAGAGTTGAAGATCTCTTATTCCCTACCTATCAGATTATATTGTGATAATAAAGCTGCTATCAGCATTGCTCAAAATCCTGTTCATCATGACAGAACAAAACATGTGGAAGTCGATCGTCACTTTATTAAAGAAAAATTAGAAGACGGTAGTGTATGCTTATCATATATACCTACCAAGGAACAAACGGCAGATATTCTCACCAAAGGATTACTTAAGCCGACCTTTGAGGATTTGATCAGCAAGTTGGGAATGATCAATATATATCTCCCAACTTGAGGGGAGTGTAGAATATTCTAGAATTCATTTATTTCTTTCTTGTCATCTGTTCCTTCATTTATTAGGTTCTCTTGTTATTGTAAAAATGTCTCTTAGTCTTTTGTATGCCTCTTAGTTTTTTGTTCTTATTTATTAGCTTTGTTCTTTGTACTCATTATAAATGGTACCTCCCTGTATCTTTCATGAATAAATCAGAAGTTTATTCATAAAACACTTCTTCTTTTCATCAAAAATATATATGGGAGTTTCATGTGGCTTGTAATTGGTTGATGTTTGAGGCAGCAGGTGTGATCTGCATATGGTATATGAGCAAATTTTTATGTCATCATACTCATTATCTTGTAAGCTGTAGCATTCAATTATGAAAAAGTACTGAAATTCCATTGATTTATCTATGATTTTTATTTCTGAACCACTCTATATATAAATAC